>BQKN01053081.1:0-27374 GCA_022839385.1 Asparagus kiusianus | reverse complement strand
TTTTTTTTTTCTTCTCCTCTCTAGGGCCGGCCACCTTTCCCCCTCCTCTTGGATTTTTTTTCTTCCCTCGAGCACTCTTTCTCCCTCAAACCTCGATAGTTGTCTTAGATCTAGTCTTCCTTTGGACCTTTGACTAAGAAATCCCTCAAAGAACTGATTTTAAAAATCCCTCTCAGGCCCCTCGAGCACGTGGTGAAAGTTTCCTAAAAGGCTTTATCTTTATTGGATCTCGAACCTTTCTTCAGGTAAATCCTCCATAATTATGATCTTTTTCATGCTCAGTTCAATTTATGCATTTGTGGGATCGCATGTGAGGGTCGAGGGTATGATTTGATGCCTCGAGTTAATCTTTCAAGGGGGTAGATCTGATAAAAAAGTGATCTTTTTTTCTAGATCTGACCTCTTTTAACTTATTTTGCAGCTTGTCATATCGCGTGCTTCGAGAGGTCGTTCCCCTGCTATGTCGGCTGATGGCGCGTCTCCCTCCTATGCTGGTGAGCTATTTTTGGCAGTATTTGGAAATTTACAAATTAGTCCCTATTTTCTTGTAAATTTACAAACTGATCCTTTTTACCCCACGTTGTTCTCCTTGGCGAGGCAATCGGGAAGAGTCTTGATTCTCGTTGGTGAGGATCGACGCTTTCGGCATATTTGGGCATTTTGCAAATTAACCCCTCTTTTCTTGAAAATTTGCAAATTGGTCCATTTTTACCCCACGTTGTTCTCCTTGACGAGGCAATCGGGAAGAGCCTTGATTCTCGTTGGTGAGGATCGACGCTTCAAAGATATGTTTTGCCTGGTCGAAACTATATCTCAGAATTAAAGGGGGCGATTTGACGCTACATTGCGCTTTATAAGGCAGGGATATGTTGTCGACATACCCTGTGTTGTAATTGCACAATGTGGCCAAATCGTCTCACCCTTTATAAGGCAATGACTCTATCTTAACTATTTGTAAGATGAGTTCAATTTCCTTTTATAATCGAGACTAACCAGTGTTTAACTGTCTATTTTGCAGTGGGGTACCCTTCTGGATCATTCTCGTCCCACGCAGTCTGTGGGCGTCGTGGCGAGTATTACTCGACCTCCGACGATCCTTCTCCTATTCCAGCTACTCCTCAGTTTGCTTCGGGCACATCGACTGAGGTTGCCCAGGTGGTGAAGGAAGGTAGTCATCGAGCTATTCGTCAGCTGATCACAGATGCGCCTTTTGTGAAGGATGCCAGCTCTACTCAGCCTCTTCGGAAGAGCGATTTCCTATTTGGTGATTCTGTCGATGACCCAGAAGCCGTATTCATTGATGCCGAGCAATGGCTTCACAAGACCGGCAATGGCTTCATGTACTTGCCGGAGATTCCTCAACATCGCTCGTTGACTGAGCTCAGGCGTCAGGCCGTGACGCGAGAGATGTCGTGGCGTTTGACTGAGGATCATGAGAGCGTTCATTGCGGTTACGTCACTCATCAGGCAGCTCCTGGCTCGAGCAAGAGTCATATCACTGGATTGCATCCTGGAGTGTTGGGACTAGATGCCCCACCACGTAACGAGTTTCTTGCCACTGCTTCGACCTTGAGGAATCGCCTCGCTATCCTAGGACGGGAGATGCCTGCGACTCGTCACAGGATTTATGGTTGGGTCCACTCTTTGGACAAGTCTTGGTGGAGTCGCATGACGACATATGTCTTGAGCCGATGGAGCGAGGAGTTGCACGCTTGCGGTTTGTATGCAGCTGTTCGTGCCACCATGTATGGCTTGCCTGTCAGTTTGAGGCATTTCTGTGCTTTGTTCGAGCTATATAATCCAGACTCGAACACTTTTCTGACCCGGCAGGGGGAGTTGGGCTTGGCTCTTCACGAGATGCACAGGATTTCTGGCTTGCCCATGGGACAGATGCTATACCAGGAGTACTTTCCCTCTAATCATGAATTGGGCCAGTTGAAGGATCGCATGCCTGATCGCTATGAGACTCTATGGGATCTCACTTGTCATTATCACATTGCTTTAGCACAGTCTGAGCCTTTAGCAAAAAGGACCAAGGCCTCCGTGAGTCTGAAGCAGTTTGCGAACTATTTGTTCAAGAACCTGGAGAACCGTTCTGGCGAGGATATTTGTGAGTTGGCCCCACTTACTCCTTCAGAGGTGAACAGTCTGTTGAAGAAGATTGACGCTCGTTCTTATACTACTAGCAGTCCTGAGGGTGGCTTCCCTGCGAAGACCAAGTTTAGATCTTTCTTATGGCATGCGACCACACCGATCCGACCGATGACTCTTCTTGCCGGCTTTCTTGCTATCTGGTTGAAGAAGTGCGTGGTTCCATACCAGTCTGGCGACGCCTTGCCCTTGGAGGTACTCTATCCAGCAGTTCAGCTTGCTTACAAGAAAGAGCTTTCACTTCTTCCGGTGATGGTAGCTGACATTCACCGAGGACTTCGACAGCTTTCTAGTGCCTTCACACGGAAGGAGACCGATTTGCCAGGTCAGATTCCCACTCTTAAGGTGGAGCTTCCGTACGCTTATCTGATGGCCTGGTTCGTCCTCCACCGCTCGGATATGATGTCGGTGCCGAACGCTACAGATCACTCCGTTCCCCTGCTACAGTTGCTTGAGATTGGCAGGTAGGAGGGTCGAGGATTTTCTGATGTCAGACAGCAGCTGCAGGTCCACAAGTGTTGGGCATTCTCCACTTGTTTTCCGCAGTTCTCCGGCCGGTACGGCGAGTGCTTGATAGATGATGAGAGGCCGAGAGAGTATCGGACTCACTTAGACATTGGCTGCTTCAATTGGCTGGTGAACATCAGGCCTGGCTATCTGACTTTTCGGGTGAGGGATCAGTGCTTCATAGAGCCATATCTACCCTGCCGATTCGCTCTCCAGTTTGGCTATGATCAGCTCTACATCGGGAATCCTCGTCAGCAGTTTCGGACCCATAGTGGTTTGGTAGACGGTCTCCGTGCATGGTTGTGGACCGTGACTGGCTGTACTGGTGCTAAGTTCAGTCTCCCGAGTATTGATCGGCAGTTGAACCTCACTTTCTTGAGCTGCAAGTGGTTACTAGCAGCTAACAAGACTGTCCCCGTGAAGCCGATTGCAGAGATAGAGGCTGAGGAGGCTTCTCAGCTTGATTCCCTTAGGATTCGGGAGAACGCTCGAGCACAGAGGGCGCGGAACAAGACTCGCCGAATTGATGAAGAGGGTCAGAGGACATTCCATTCCACAGACGAGGCTTCAGGCGGGGATCCCGAAGATTATGATGACTTTTCCGAGCGAGGTTTGCAATTCATTTTTTACTTCTATCTCCCAGAAGTATTGAAACTGACTATGGTTTGATGTTTCAGGGACCACAGTTAATCAGGATGAAGAGTTCCGTCCTCCTCCCCAGGCGAGACCTTCGATCCCCATTGCTAGGCGGAAGAGATTAGCCCGTAAGCCGCGTGCAGCTTCCCGAGCTTCTGATATGGACTTTGCTGGCGACGATCCTGTTAGTGGCAGAGGTAACGTCTACTCTTTGAACCATTTTCTTGGTTATTCTGAACATTGACTCATGCTTTTCCATTTCTATATAGGAATGCGTGCGGAGAATGAGATGAGTTCCGATCCTATTCCCGTATCTCCTGATGAGTCTGACTCCTTACCCCCTGTGGAGAGACCTACAGGGGTTGCTGACACTAGAGAGGAGGTCAATGTTGGCCTGATTCCGTGAATCAAGGTACATCTAACACTGACAACGTATCTCTTTAGATAATACACAAACGAATTTATGTATCCTCTAACTGTCCTCTACTTCTGGCTCCTTCAGATAACTTGCAGGAGGCGAATCCTGGAAATGAAGAGGCTGATGCACCCGTGAGAGGTAACTCATTTCCATTAGTTGTAGTCTCTTCATTCTTCTTTGGCCCTTATATTCTTCTATGTCAGATTTCTCCATTGATGATTTTGATGAGGGAGGCTTGTTTGCGGACACTCCTATGATGCACTACATATATAGCTCACCTCAGATTGAGGACCAGCTACCTGGAGACATGTTTCCTGAGTCCGCATTCGCTAACAATCCCGAGGATGGTTCCTTTGAAGGTATGTACCTCCTTCTGAGTTGATTATAGGACTAGCCAATCTTGACTAATGCACCTATAATGTAACGCCTCTGCGAATTCTGTTTTGAATTTGACAGGAGCTTTTGTTGAGAAAGACCATGTTGAGCCGGCTGTGAGACCAACTACACCAGTTGATGCTTCTACAGCCGTTACACCTCCACTACCCCCAGCGGCTCAAGGGGAAGAAGGTATAAGTCAACTCATTGAAGAGCGCTATTCCTTTTTCTTATTAAGACTTTTGACGGACTTCTCCCTTTTTTTGTGTAGGGCGTCCTTCTCGTCTTCATGTCTTAGTGAGGGAGTTGTTATCTGACGACGATCCCGACAAGATCGTTATCTGCCTAGAAGTTCGCTCCTTCTTCTCCTTTGTGAATGCCATGATTGGCAAGATCTTTCACGGCGGACTTTCGCTTCTCCAGTTTAAACCTCTCCTTAATTCCAGGATCAATTTGATAAGGGAAGCAGGATACCCAGATTTGGCGAAGGCCATAGTTGACGATCTCGACTGTCTAGAGCATGAGCTTCAGATGTTTCGTGAGCTTCGAGATACCGGTGCCTCTTCCTTCATTGCTGCTGAGCTGGAGACCCGTTTACAGTCACTGCGCGAGACTCAGCTTCTTGCTAGTCTTGAGGTTCAGGTGCAGCGAGACCGAGTAGCTCGAGTTGAGACCGGCCTTGCTACCAGGTTATCTTCACTTGCCGAGCTCCGCTCTTCTATTACTTCTTGTGGGACCAAGATAGATCAGCTCAGAAGAGAACTCCGCGAAGAAGAGGAGACTTTTGGCATTCTTCAGATGACAGAAGCATAGGACCAGCAGACCTGTACGGCTTTGTCCGATGAGTTGAAGTCTTTGAAGCAGAGGCTAGTCGAGATCGAGGAGGCTGCTGCAAAGACTTCGACCGCCACCGAGGAGTCCCTTAGGGCTGAACTTAGGCAAGCTTATGATGATAAGCTGTCTAAATTCAGTCAGCAGATTTTTAGCCACGGGCATGATGTGTGATTTTGTTTGCTGAGTGTTTTGACTCTTGACTCTTTTAGTGAATTTCCTTTTTATCTTTATTATGATTCGTCATTCCGTTTTGAAATGATTGACCACAATACACATAGGATTTTTGGCAAACCCTCAGCCATCAACGAATTTGGTTAGCCTTTACCGACTACCGTTTGAGTCGGGCTAGCATGCGAGTTGTTTAAATCCGTTCGCATGTAACGTTATGCTCAGAGATTGAATTCTCTGAGACTTTGCGCTATGATGTCGAATACATAGACTTCGCTATTGTTACGGGAATAGGCTACCCGGCGACACGTGTGAGGTGTTGGCTTTAGGATTTTTGGCCAACCCCCAGCCTTTAACGGATTTGATTAGCCTTTACCGACTACCGTTTGAGTCGGGCTAGCGTGCGGATTGTCTAAATCCGTTCCACACGTCACGTTAAGCTAAAAGAGTTAACTCTTTTAGTGCTACGATATTGAATACGTAGACTTCGTCTTTCTCTTGTGAAAAGACTAAACATCAACGTGTATTAGACGTTGACTTAGGATTTTTGGCAAATCCTCAGCCTTTAACGGATTTGAGATGCTCTTACCGACTACCGTTTGAGTCGGGCTTACATGCGGATTGTTTAAATCCGTTCCGCATGTGACGTTGTGCTAAAGGAATGAACTCCCCTAGACTTTGTGCTACAACTTCGAATATGTAGACTTTGCCATTGTTATGGGAATAGGCTACCCAGCAACGTGTATTAGACGTTGACTTATCCCTAGTTAGGCTTCGGGATAAGGGTCCCCAGAGTCAGACTCTGGTATCTTTTTTTTTTACGGATAAAGACCAAACCGGCGACGCGTGTTAGGCGTCGACGTATCCTTTCTTAGGATTCAGGATAAAATTCCCCATGCGTGTGAGGCATGGATTTTGGTGTTATTAATAACAACCTGCCACAATGTTGAATATGCGGACGGGGGTTCTTTTTAACGGTTAAGAACTAACCGGCCGCGCGTGTTAGGTGCGGACTTATCCTTACTTAGGTTTCAGGATAAAATACCCCAGAATCGAACTCTGGTGTCTTTTTCAATCGGAAAAAGACTAAACCGGCAGCGCGTGTTAGGCGCAGACTTATCCCTGCTTAGGTTTCGAGATAAAATACCTAGGATGAATCCTAATTTTATAGATTTTGGAAAAGGAGTTGGTGTGGGAAGGAAGAATTTTATATTCTATTCCCCGAACAAGGAAGGAAGAATTTTATATTCTATTCCTTGTTTCTGGAAAGGAAGAATTTTATATTCTATTTCCAGTGCAAGAAGGAAACTAGAAGTGGGATTTCCACTCCGAAAATCCGGAAGATCTAGATAAACTTACCTTTTATAGGATTGGTTATCTGGTCGAAAGATGAGTTCTTCGTTTATCGAAGTGGAATTTCTACTTCGGTCATAACCATGAGAAGGTTTAACCAAAGAGAAAGGAAAGGGAGTTCCCTCGTTTATCGAAAGGGGACTCCGAATTGAGATTGGACCTTTTTGGTGAACTCACTGTTAACTGAAATTGATCAGTGAGGGATTTTGGTGGTTTGAATTTGGGTTATTCTTCGGAATATTAAGTGTAATATTCTTCAAGGAACTTCCCGATAAATGAGTTGTCCTGAACGTACTAGGGATAGTACTTTTTCAAAAACTTCCCATTTATTGACATTAATTGCCTATCACCCTCTAGAGAAATTAAGCGATAAGCGCCGTTCGAATAGACTGTGTCTATTACAAACGGTCCTTCCCACTTAGGTTTGAATTTACCTTTCTTCTTGGAGGTGAGGATTATTGGTCGGCGAGCAGCGAGGACTAGATCTCCTTCCTTGAAGCTTCTTTGGCGGACTCTTTTGTCAAAAGCCCTGGATATCCTAGCCTGGTAGAACTCGATGTTTTGTTGAGCTTCCAAGCGCTTTTCGTCTAGCCTTTCGAGTTCCTCGAGACGCTTTTGATGCTGCTCTTCGGTCGTCATCTCCGTTGCGAGAGCGATCCGAAGGGAAGGAATTTGAATCTCCAACGGTAGCACAGCTTCACATCCGTACACCAAAGAATACGGAGTAGCTCTTGTAGGAGTGCGTATTGTGGTGCGATAAGCCCAGAGCGCTTCGCCGAGTTTATCGTCCCAATCTCGCTTATTGGTCTTCACAAGCTTTGACAGGATCTTGATGATCGTCTTGTTGAAAGCCTCAGCTAATCCGTTCGCAGCTGGGTAATAAGCTGTCGACGAAACGTCCTGAATTTTGAATTTGTCACAGAACCTGATGAAGGCGTTGCTTATGAATTGTGGACCATTGTCATGAATAATCCGCCTCGGCACGCCGTGTCGGTATATGACGTAATGCTTGATGAAGTTGATGACGTTGTTCGTCTTCACTTCTTTAAGCGAAATGGCTTCAGCCCACTTTGAAAAGTAGTCGGTGATAGTGAGAATAAATCGATCACCTTTGACTGAAGGAGGAAAGATAGGACCGACAATATCCATACCCCATGTCTCGAATGGCCAAGACGTGGTTGATGTGTGTAATCGCTCCGGAGGTTGGTGCATATAATTTGCATGCACTTGACAAGCATGACATTCTCGGGCGTACTCGATCGCGTCACGAACCATTGTTGGCCAGAAATATCCCATTCTTCTGATTCGATCATACAGCTTGGGACCAGGCTGATGCGCACCGCATTCTCCTTCATGTGCTTCCTTAAGAACTTCTTTTGCTTCTTCGTTCGAAAGGCATCGGAGAAGCAAATCATCATACCCCCGGCGATATAGCGTACGGGTCTCGGTATTGTAAAAGAACCGCGGAGCTCTTCGGCGAATAGATTCTTTTTCTTTTGCGTCCTCTGGTAAAATGCCGTATTGGACGTAATCAATAATGGGAAAACGCCAATCTCGGGACTCAGACCCGATCTGGGTTGAGTTCACCTCTTTGGCGTTCTCGTTTTTATCATCCTCCTCTTCAACCTCCATATCGTATATAGGTATGCAGAGTTGGTGTGATCTTACTGTGACTAGCAGTTCAGTTTCGGGCGGTTGCGCGAGTGATACTGCTAGTGCTGCCAGTGCATCCGCATAAGCATTCTGGAGACGTGGGATGTATTCGATGTAGAATTCTTCAAAAGAATCTGCCATTCTGACAGCCTCCTGGTGGTACGGAATCAGATCTGGGTTCCTGACTTCATACTCTCCACGAACTTGGTTAACGATCAATTGAGAATCTCCAAAGGCTTCGAGATACTCGACCCCCAGCTCTTTGGCGAAACTGAGTCCAATGATGAGCGCGTTGTACTCGACTACGTTATTGGAACATGGAGTCGTCAGCGAATAAGCTCGGGGCATCACGTGCTTCCCTGGGGAAACTAAGACCACTCCAACTCCGGAGGTGACTTTAGGACATCCAGGGGTTACTGCCTTATTAACTGCTCTCGAAGCACCATCAAAGTATAACTGCCATACTTGTTGGTGTGACGTGATATTAACCTCGTGGGTTTCATCTGGTAAATCATCATATACCTCAACTGTGTCTGTTGTCGGACTTGCCGCCAAAAGATCACAAATCGCTTGTCCTTTGACTGACTTCTGCTATTTGAAGTGCAAATCATACTGGGACAATAGGAGGGCCCACTTTGCCAACCGCCAGTTCATCGAACCTGGTTGAGTCATGAATACCCGTACCGGATTAACATTAGCGATGACGTAAATCGTCTGGCCAACTAAGTAATGTCGCATTTTCTGTACCGCAAACACCAATGCGAGACATTCTTTCTCGATCATCGGGTATCGAGACTCGGCGCCTATCAAGGTCCGACTTAGATAATAGACTACCTGTTCGTGACCATTATCATCGTCTTGTGCTAATAAAGCACTTATCGAATGGTTCATCGCCTTGATGTAAATCAAGAACGGTTTATCTGATTTTGGTGCAACAAGAACAGGGGGATTCATCAGATATGCTTTGATGTCTTCGAATGCCTTCTGGCAAGCATCGTCCCAAATAAACGATACGCCCTTCTTGTTTAGCTTAGAAAATGGTTGGCACTTCCCAGAAAGATTTGAAATGAACCTCCGGATATAAGCCAGACGACCTTGCAATCCTCGGAGTTCCCTTAGATTCCTCGGGGGTTGCAATTCATTTATCGCTTTTACCTTGTCTGGGTCGATGTGTATACCCTTAGTGGTGACGACGAATCTAAGGAATTTTCCGCTGGACATTCCGAGGAAGGATTTTGTGGGATTCATCTTCAACTGATGACTCCGCATAAGATCAAACATCGTTCTCAAGTCCTTTATGTGATCTTCTTTGTTGCGGCTCTTTACCACTAAATCATCAACGTAGCATTCCACCGTTTTCCTGAGATGTTTCTGGAAAATCTTAGTCATCGCTCGTTGGTATGTAGCACCTGCATTCTTCAGACCGAACGGCATCACCGTGTAGCAGAAGACACCGAGGGGCATTCTGAATGCTGTGTGTTTCTCGTCGTCCGGGTGCATCTTGATTTGATTATACCCCGAAAAGCCGTCCATGAAGGACATTCTCTCGAATCCACATGTATTGTCAATAATGACATCCGTGATCGGGAGAGGAAAATCATCTTTTGGACATGCTTCATTCAAATTCCTGAAGTCGATGCAAATCCTGATCTTGCCATTCTTCTTCATGACGGGAACGATGTTGGCTAGCCAGTCTGGATGTTGTTCCTCTCGAATGAATCCTGAGTCGATCAACTTCTTAACCTCAGCCTCGATGGCTTCCATGATCTGCGGACGAAACCGTCTTTGCTGTTGCTTGACAGGTTTGGCATCCGGCTTGATGTCGAGGCGGTGCATTGCCACATTGGGGTCGAGTCCTGGCATGTCTTCATAGTTCCAGGCGAAGACATCAATGTACTCTCTGATCAAGGCAATTAACTCTTCCTTCTCATCTGAGGGGAGACTACCACTGATGAATATGGGCTTTGGATTGGCTTCATCACCCATATTGATCTGGACTACTTCGTCTTCGGTGGGTGGCTCTCTTTGCTCGAACCTATCACCATATTGCATGTTCAAGTGATGAACCCATGGGTCCTCCCACGTTTGCATTTGATCGTCGTCCTCCATTGTAGATGGATCAGCTGTAGTCATGTTCGACATTAAGGCTTTGAACATTTCTCCCAAACTTGTGTCGGAATCCTCAGCTGAAGAGTCTGGCAAGTACCCATCCTTAGCTTTGTTAGCAATTTGATCGATGATTTGCCAACCACATTCGTCATCTGATGAGACATAGCCTAGGCCTCTCTTGTGACAGTAATAATTATCCGGTTTCCCTTTCGGGACATATGCCATTTTGACTGGGACACGGGAACCTCGATCGAAGTATAAACCTTCTCCGAGTGTAAAGTCGTATCCTTGTTTTTCCATGAGCGTACGCGCTTCCGGACTATACTTTGATAGGTGAAGACCAGATTTGTCATCGTCTTCATCTTCTCTTAGGAAATGATCCGGCAACGGAAGATTTTCTCCTTTACCGTAGATCACTTCTTTTTGTCCTCCTGTTTTGGCAGGAATAATCCGAGTTGTTCCGAAGGAATGCTGGGGGCGTTTCTTCGTTACATACGATGATCGGAGTGGCATACATAAATCGGGATTATTGTATAATCCTTCTATCACATCATCAAGAGACAAGGAGTACTCTAAAGCAGGATTTATTTCAATATCGGCAAGTTGCCAGTTACAACCGCCGTCTGACGACTGTTCGTCATCGAGATTGATTACAAAGGGTACAATGTCATTCAAAACAAAACCACCATTGTAATCGAATCCGGCTTCGGAATCAGCTTCTTCCCCGCTGTTCGTGCCTTAGATCGATGGTTCCGTGTCGGATTCGTTACCATAAAGGAGAGAATCTGTGAAGTAATTCTCATACCCTTTGAATGGTTGCTTATCCGCGACCACCGTCCTAACTCTTCCATCAGTGTCGACATATTTCAAACACTGATGTAGAGTGGAGGGAACTATAACATTACTATGGATCCAAGGCTGACCCAATAGTAAGTTATAGGATGTCTCAGCATCAATCACGTAGCACGTGACCTCCGTCTTTAAATCGCCCATTTGGCATTTTATCCGGATTTTACCCAAAGGTCTTGACCCGCTGGTGTTGAATCCGTAGATGACTGTGCCTGTAGACGCCAACTTGCTGACTGGAATGCCAAGGCTGTGCATTAGTCGAAGTGGCATAATACTCACAGCGGAACCCGGATCCACTTGGATTCGGTTGACTTCACTGGAGCCAATGTACCCGACGAAATATAGGGGCCGATCATGATTTGAATTCTTCGTCTGCATGTCCTCTTTGGTGAAGGTGATGCAGGGAAGGTTCTTAGCTGCCACGTTACACTGTTGGGCTAACAATTCTAGCTCCTCCGGTGCTGGCTTGATCCTGGTAAGGAACGCCTCTGAATCGGCCAAGGCCTCTTGTAAGGCTTCTCTAGTTTCCTTGGACAACCGTAGTAGCTCGTACAGCGTTATCCGTGCTGGAATATTGGCCAGCTGAGCCATGATGTCGAAGGCACGCGGATTTTTTGAACTCTCCGGTTTGTCTTTTCCAATCGGACGACTGAAACGAGACTGCTTCGGATTCTGAACCTCCTCGGGCCTCTTTTCTTTCTGTTTGTCAACCGGTTGCCGTCGAGCATCTTCAACCGGTTTGGGAACTACAATCACCCCCAGCTCTGTGAGAGTCTTGGCTGGTCCTCGTTTTGTCACCCCCTGCTCAGCAAATTGATCGCCCGGGGATGGATATTTGAAGTGGTATTCATTTCCACTCCGGGTTGCAAAGACCTCCTGCTCCTCGTCGGAAAGTGGGAAAGCGGGGATTCTTTCGTCATCTTCTCCTGGGATGGCAGAAACTCCATAACAAGACTTGCCTTTCCCTTTGGACTTCTTCTTGGATGACGATCCGGCCCATTGTTCATCTTCAATCAGGTCGGGGTGCACCCAGAGAATTTCACTGTTTGGGGCTGTGTGAGGCACAAGTACCTTTTGACGTTGTCCGTGCGGGTCGTCATTCACTGTCTTCATCCCGACCTTGGTAACGCGTTTTGGCTCGAACCAATCTGTAGGTACTGATCCAAAACTGATCGACACCACGTTTGCTCCCACATTCTTGGCCGGTTTTGGAGTTATGACCCCTACGTCGATCAACGCCTGGATCTTGTCCTTGAGGTGATAGCAAGACTTCGTTAGGTGGTGGACCGCTCTGTGGTACGCGCAGTACTTCGGGTCCGTCACCTTAGTGGCTCCTTCATGATCCACGATCGCCGGCAACTGGATTTTGTTGTTCTCCAACAAGTACTTGAAGATGCCGGGGACTTCATCATCCTTGAAGGAGTAGACTTTGGGAAACCTCGGCTCCGAAGACTTTTGCTTCTGAGACCTTTGCTGCCAATGCGGCTGCGTCTGTTGTGGCGCTCTTTGCTGCTGCTGCTATTGCTGAGGTTGCAATTGAAATGTCTGGTTAGCATCAACAGCATTAACATGAGCTTTACCTTTCCCTTTCTGGTTGAAGTTCTGCTTTGGAGGATTCGTTGCCGGTTGGCCTCTCTCCGCCTTCTTTCTTCTGAGGAATCGCTCAGCTTGCTCTCCTCGAACCTTCAAATCCTTCCATTGCTTCCAACATGTCCAGTGAAAGGTTATTGTGGCAGGTCTGGAGGATGAATTCCTCAGTGATCGGGTCCCGGCAATTCATCGCCTTGTTCCGGAACCTTTTGACAAAGGTGTCGACCAACTCCCCGTCTTTTTGCTTCTCATCGAGCAGCGATCCGATAGAGATCTCGGTATCATCGTCGAAGAAATTCGTAAGAAACTTGGTCTCCATGTCGTCCCAGCTGTTTATGCTTCCTGGCTTGAGGCGACGATACCAATCGAAGGCAGCTCCGCGAAGAGTGCCGACGAATGACCGCACCATCAGAGGCTCATTACCAGAGATGACTCCCAAGTGCGATTTGAAGTAAATCAAATGCTGAGTAGGGGAACCCATCCCATTAAACGGCGTGAAGTTAATTAGACTGAACTTCGCCGGATATGGGATTGATTCCCACTCTCTTGGGTATGGACAAGGAATGCCCGTCTTTTTCGTCTCTTGAGCAGAGATCAATGTGTTAATCTTGCTCTCGAGATTTTTAATTTTTAGGCTTTCACCTGTGTCTTCGCTAGCATTCTCGTTACCACCCCCTGGGTTGATGGGAGGGTTGTTAGCATTGTGACCCTCATTTGTGTCCTCATCTTCCAGGTTGTTCTGGTTGGGACGGCTTGGTTCGCCTTGTTGGTTCCTCAATGCTTGAAGCTGTTGGTCATGCATCTCTCTCATGTTCTGCATAGCCATTTGCATTTCGAACCGAAAGGTCTCCTGTTGTTTGGCCATGGCATCTTCAAGCATCTTGGCCACTTGCTCCGCGTTTATCATAAACGCTTCGCGGGGTTGTCCTTCACTGGACACTGTGTTATCAGACGCCACTGCTGAGCCAGCATCTGATTCTTCATCTCCCGAAGGTACTCTTGTTCGGATTCTACCATACGTAGCGCGAATGATAGCCCCGGATTGTAGACGAGTTACACGTCGGGATATTTCTGAAACCGCCTCGGGGTTATCCTGAGCCGATGTTCCTGTGCTGGTCATATTTGCGGTGACCCTTGAATGCTCACCATCTTTGACCATCTTCCTCCTTCGTTGGAAATGCCTATGCCTTAGCTTCGGCGCTCCCGTGCTAAGTCTTTCGAACACCGATACTCTTTCGGGGACTGCCTTAACACAATTGCATTCAGACAGTACTGCCCGAATGAGCTTTGAACAAGGACATTGAGTCCCGAACCTTTGAAGGTTCCTCTTTCTGGATTTGTTCGTACCCCCGGCACGATAGTACAGCTCGTCTGTTTGAATGTCGGAGCAACCTATCGTGTGTTGGCACGATCTCTCAGGTATAACGTTGTCGTCATCAGATGACAACGCTTCCTTCTGAGGATGAATTGTCTGCTTTGGACCATCCAGAGTCACACGCCTTGATACTCGCCTTTGTGGACGTGAATCTTCAGCGGACTCCTGCACTTCTATGCGCAAAGTTGTGCGCTTGGGTGCCGCGGTTTTTTCCAAGTGTTGAGGGTTGCGGCGACCCCCAGCGTGTTGCATTGTTTGGGGTTTCTTCATTAGCCCCAAGCGTTCTTGAACTGGAGCTTTACCTCGTTCCTTCGGAAGTGGACCGAGGCGCTCCAAAACTGATTTTTTCTTCTGGGATGGTCCTGCGGGATCTCCCAGGGCAGTTGCGGCAATCACCGGCTGTTTGAGTTGACTTGCCGGAGTTCGAACTTTCGGAGGCTGCGGGTTTTGCTCCTTAGCCTGAACCGCTTCAGACTTTGGCCTCCAAACCTTGCGAGTTGGTAGCGGCTTTTTGACCACCTCCTTTTGCAGCTTCCGACGGGCTTCTTCAGCTTTGGCCCGTGCTTGCGCCGATAAGGCGCGGCGTTTGCGGATGCGCTCCTCCAGTGTTGAGCGATTCCGTTTGACACGGACCCACTCCATTGTCGATGGTTTGGAGGAACCACCCTGCATTTGTTGTTGAGGCTGTTTGCCTCGTTTGTTTTTTAGATCCGCATGGTAGCGGACCCCGTCAACGGACTCCATGGCCTTGGCGAATTGCTTCGCGAGGCGTTGACGCTGCCTCTGGCGGGCTCTCTTAGAGAGAGTCACCACGCCTTCAACGGCGGATTTGACCTTCTTTGAGGTCGGTAGGGCCTCACTCAACGCAGCTTCGGCGTCGATTGGGGTGAGGTCGTCGTTGGTGGCTTCGACTTCTTCGCACCAACGCACCTTTCTCCTAGAGGAGAGCTTTTGGGACTTCTTGAACTTGGGGGAGGAGATGGATCCGGACGAGGACACGTACTCCTCGTACTTTTGTTGGTCGAACTCATATTCGACCTCCTCCACGACCGGGATCGAGATCCGCGGCTGCGACGCTCCAGCTTCGGCAGCGAAGCTGTTGGCTCCCACTGTGGTCGCCAGATTGTTCGCGTGGAAAATTGCGTTCTTCTTCATTGAGGATTCCATTACAAACTTTGAAAACAACTTTATGCGTTTACAAATATCCGGTCTTTTTATAAGAGCCGGTTACAATGGAGATTAAAATAAAGAAATAAAGAATTACAATTCTCTCTGAACAAATCACGAGTTTCCTGTTTTACGGTCACTCGCTTTGTGGGTTCTTCGCCTACGCCGGGGTTGATTACCGTTGACCACCGCGAGATCTGGATCCAAGCAGATCTACAACGTATTACGGGTATTATCCCACCAAGGAGATAATAGCCGGGAGGGATCGTTTCACCAAGGAAACGACCGCTCGATTCTCGGGATCTAAGAACCAAGCTTAGATCCGGAGTAGAACGATGTAGATCTGAGGATTAGCTTCTCGAACTCCTGCCTTTTTTGTCGCGGGTGCTCGCCAAAAACTGAATCCGAGGGTCCAAGCTTCAAGCCTTCACAATTCCGAGTTGAGGTGACAATCCGGCAGAGTTTCGGCTCTTCAGAAGTTCAACCAAAAGTCCTCTGAAATGAACAACCACCCCCCTATTTATAGCCTCTCTTCACTGTGCGTTTGTGCACAAGAGAGAGGGGGGGGGGGAAGTCGGGCCACCTCAGGGTGGCTCGGCCTTGGCCGAGTCACCCTGGGGTGGCTCGGCCACCGAGCCACCCTGGGGTGGCTCGGCTTGGGCCAAGCCACCCCGGGTTGGCTCGGTTTAGGCCGAGTCCCCGGGTGTGTTCCGTTTTGTTGTTTTCCAGTGTTTTCCGTCTTTCGGTTCTTCGTTTGATTTGTCCGGACTTTGATTTGATAGCCCAGGTCTTTATTTGGCAGTATTCCCGCCTCGGTGTTTGAGTTCAAGTCCGTTTTGTTGTTGGACGACTCGTTAACTTTCCGAACCGTTGGTTTGGTTCCACACGCGAACGTATTCCGTTGCTTGCGTGCCTCATCGCCTCGTCGCTCGAACGTCCGTTGATTTGTCGAATCATCGTGCCGAGCCATGTTAAGGGACCTATAGGCAATTTTATACGCCTACAGATACCCCCTCCAAAGTGTTCCAGCCTCGTTCTTTTATAGAAGAGTCTGGAATACTTTGGATATGATTGCCCCTACCCTTTGTCGGTGTAACGGGACCTGGAACGACTTTTGTTCTGTATTCCTTCACTCCTTCAGGCTATTCGGTGCTTCGTCGAATGCTTGTAAGGATTCCAGTGCTGCATTTATTGTCTGACCGTCGTCGGAATTTGAACTTGAAGTCGATTCCTGATTTTCCAATCTTTAGCTCGTGTTTGTTGGTTCGACATACAACTAACCCTCGATTGTTGGCGTTGAGTCTTTATTTGCGACGTGTTGTCCGGCGTCGTGTTATTGAGTTATCCTTAAGAATATTTTTAGAAAAAATATTCTCCAGGAACTTCTCAATAAAAATAGGGAATAGTTTATACTCGTATACCTTATTGGAGTATTTCCGTGCTCAAAATAAGCTGAACCGGCTTGAAAATGAGCCAAAAAGGCAGTAATTTGGCTCAAAAGATTTCTTCCGTTCCTTCCGAATGTGTGGGAGAGACAGGAATAAACCAAGGATGAGACCCTCAGTTGATTTGAAGTCGTTTCGACGCTTAATTTAGTCCCTTTTGAACTGATTTGGACTGGTCCGGTTCGGTTCAACTTGGTCCGGTCCGGTTCAACTTGGTTCACCTTATAAAAAGGGGTCCATTTTTTTCTTTTTCTTTTTTTTTTCTTCTCCTCTCTAGGGCCGGCCACCTTTCCCCCTCCTCTTGGATTTTTTTTCTTCCCTCGAGCACTCTTTCTCCCTCAAACCTCGATAGTTGTCTTAGATCTAGTCTTCCTTTGGACCTTTGACTAAGAAATCCCTCAAAGAACTGATTTTA
This sequence comes from Asparagus kiusianus, assembly GCA_022839385.1. Taxonomy (NCBI): domain Eukaryota; kingdom Viridiplantae; phylum Streptophyta; class Magnoliopsida; order Asparagales; family Asparagaceae; genus Asparagus; species Asparagus kiusianus. The sequence continues at coordinate 10,329 of BQKN01053081.1, read as the reverse complement.
AAAATCCCTCTCAGGCCCCTCGAGCACGTGGTGAAAGTTTCCTAAAAGGCTTTATCTTTATTGGATCTCGAACCTTTCTTCAGGTAAATCCTCCATAATTATGATCTTTTTCATGCTCAGTTCAATTTATGCATTTGTGGGATCGCATGTGAGGGTCGAGGGTATGATTTGATGCCTCGAGTTAATCTTTCAAGGGGGTAGATCTGATAAAAAAGTGATCTTTTTTTCTAGATCTGACCTCTTTTAACTTATTTTGCAGCTTGTCATATCGCGTGCTTCGAGAGGTCGTTCCCCTGCTATGTCGGCTGATGGCGCGTCTCCCTCCTATGCTGGTGAGCTATTTTTGGCAGTATTTGGAAATTTACAAATTAGTCCCTATTTTCTTGTAAATTTACAAACTGATCCTTTTTACCCCACGTTGTTCTCCTTGGCGAGGCAATCGGGAAGAGTCTTGATTCTCGTTGGTGAGGATCGACGCTTTCGGCATATTTGGGCATTTTGCAAATTAACCCCTCTTTTCTTGAAAATTTGCAAATTGGTCCATTTTTACCCCACGTTGTTCTCCTTGACGAGGCAATCGGGAAGAGCCTTGATTCTCGTTGGTGAGGATCGACGCTTCAAAGATATGTTTTGCCTGGTCGAAACTATATCTCAGAATTAAAGGGGGCGATTTGACGCTACATTGCGCTTTATAAGGCAGGGATATGTTGTCGACATACCCTGTGTTGTAATTGCACAATGTGGCCAAATCGTCTCACCCTTTATAAGGCAATGACTCTATCTTAACTATTTGTAAGATGAGTTCAATTTCCTTTTATAATCGAGACTAACCAGTGTTTAACTGTCTATTTTGCAGTGGGGTACCCTTCTGGATCATTCTCGTCCCACGCAGTCTGTGGGCGTCGTGGCGAGTATTACTCGACCTCCGACGATCCTTCTCCTATTCCAGCTACTCCTCAGTTTGCTTCGGGCACATCGACTGAGGTTGCCCAGGTGGTGAAGGAAGGTAGTCATCGAGCTATTCGTCAGCTGATCACAGATGCGCCTTTTGTGAAGGATGCCAGCTCTACTCAGCCTCTTCGGAAGAGCGATTTCCTATTTGGTGATTCTGTCGATGACCCAGAAGCCGTATTCATTGATGCCGAGCAATGGCTTCACAAGACCGGCAATGGCTTCATGTACTTGCCGGAGATTCCTCAACATCGCTCGTTGACTGAGCTCAGGCGTCAGGCCGTGACGCGAGAGATGTCGTGGCGTTTGACTGAGGATCATGAGAGCGTTCATTGCGGTTACGTCACTCATCAGGCAGCTCCTGGCTCGAGCAAGAGTCATATCACTGGATTGCATCCTGGAGTGTTGGGACTAGATGCCCCACCACGTAACGAGTTTCTTGCCACTGCTTCGACCTTGAGGAATCGCCTCGCTATCCTAGGACGGGAGATGCCTGCGACTCGTCACAGGATTTATGGTTGGGTCCACTCTTTGGACAAGTCTTGGTGGAGTCGCATGACGACATATGTCTTGAGCCGATGGAGCGAGGAGTTGCACGCTTGCGGTTTGTATGCAGCTGTTCGTGCCACCATGTATGGCTTGCCTGTCAGTTTGAGGCATTTCTGTGCTTTGTTCGAGCTATATAATCCAGACTCGAACACTTTTCTGACCCGGCAGGGGGAGTTGGGCTTGGCTCTTCACGAGATGCACAGGATTTCTGGCTTGCCCATGGGACAGATGCTATACCAGGAGTACTTTCCCTCTAATCATGAATTGGGCCAGTTGAAGGATCGCATGCCTGATCGCTATGAGACTCTATGGGATCTCACTTGTCATTATCACATTGCTTTAGCACAGTCTGAGCCTTTAGCAAAAAGGACCAAGGCCTCCGTGAGTCTGAAGCAGTTTGCGAACTATTTGTTCAAGAACCTGGAGAACCGTTCTGGCGAGGATATTTGTGAGTTGGCCCCACTTACTCCTTCAGAGGTGAACAGTCTGTTGAAGAAGATTGACGCTCGTTCTTATACTACTAGCAGTCCTGAGGGTGGCTTCCCTGCGAAGACCAAGTTTAGATCTTTCTTATGGCATGCGACCACACCGATCCGACCGATGACTCTTCTTGCCGGCTTTCTTGCTATCTGGTTGAAGAAGTGCGTGGTTCCATACCAGTCTGGCGACGCCTTGCCCTTGGAGGTACTCTATCCAGCAGTTCAGCTTGCTTACAAGAAAGAGCTTTCACTTCTTCCGGTGATGGTAGCTGACATTCACCGAGGACTTCGACAGCTTTCTAGTGCCTTCACACGGAAGGAGACCGATTTGCCAGGTCAGATTCCCACTCTTAAGGTGGAGCTTCCGTACGCTTATCTGATGGCCTGGTTCGTCCTCCACCGCTCGGATATGATGTCGGTGCCGAACGCTACAGATCACTCCGTTCCCCTGCTACAGTTGCTTGAGATTGGCAGGTAGGAGGGTCGAGGATTTTCTGATGTCAGACAGCAGCTGCAGGTCCACAAGTGTTGGGCATTCTCCACTTGTTTTCCGCAGTTCTCCGGCCGGTACGGCGAGTGCTTGATAGATGATGAGAGGCCGAGAGAGTATCGGACTCACTTAGACATTGGCTGCTTCAATTGGCTGGTGAACATCAGGCCTGGCTATCTGACTTTTCGGGTGAGGGATCAGTGCTTCATAGAGCCATATCTACCCTGCCGATTCGCTCTCCAGTTTGGCTATGATCAGCTCTACATCGGGAATCCTCGTCAGCAGTTTCGGACCCATAGTGGTTTGGTAGACGGTCTCCGTGCATGGTTGTGGACCGTGACTGGCTGTACTGGTGCTAAGTTCAGTCTCCCGAGTATTGATCGGCAGTTGAACCTCACTTTCTTGAGCTGCAAGTGGTTACTAGCAGCTAACAAGACTGTCCCCGTGAAGCCGATTGCAGAGATAGAGGCTGAGGAGGCTTCTCAGCTTGATTCCCTTAGGATTCGGGAGAACGCTCGAGCACAGAGGGCGCGGAACAAGACTCGCCGAATTGATGAAGAGGGTCAGAGGACATTCCATTCCACAGACGAGGCTTCAGGCGGGGATCCCGAAGATTATGATGACTTTTCCGAGCGAGGTTTGCAATTCATTTTTTACTTCTATCTCCCAGAAGTATTGAAACTGACTATGGTTTGATGTTTCAGGGACCACAGTTAATCAGGATGAAGAGTTCCGTCCTCCTCCCCAGGCGAGACCTTCGATCCCCATTGCTAGGCGGAAGAGATTAGCCCGTAAGCCGCGTGCAGCTTCCCGAGCTTCTGATATGGACTTTGCTGGCGACGATCCTGTTAGTGGCAGAGGTAACGTCTACTCTTTGAACCATTTTCTTGGTTATTCTGAACATTGACTCATGCTTTTCCATTTCTATATAGGAATGCGTGCGGAGAATGAGATGAGTTCCGATCCTATTCCCGTATCTCCTGATGAGTCTGACTCCTTACCCCCTGTGGAGAGACCTACAGGGGTTGCTGACACTAGAGAGGAGGTCAATGTTGGCCTGATTCCGTGAATCAAGGTACATCTAACACTGACAACGTATCTCTTTAGATAATACACAAACGAATTTATGTATCCTCTAACTGTCCTCTACTTCTGGCTCCTTCAGATAACTTGCAGGAGGCGAATCCTGGAAATGAAGAGGCTGATGCACCCGTGAGAGGTAACTCATTTCCATTAGTTGTAGTCTCTTCATTCTTCTTTGGCCCTTATATTCTTCTATGTCAGATTTCTCCATTGATGATTTTGATGAGGGAGGCTTGTTTGCGGACACTCCTATGATGCACTACATATATAGCTCACCTCAGATTGAGGACCAGCTACCTGGAGACATGTTTCCTGAGTCCGCATTCGCTAACAATCCCGAGGATGGTTCCTTTGAAGGTATGTACCTCCTTCTGAGTTGATTATAGGACTAGCCAATCTTGACTAATGCACCTATAATGTAACGCCTCTGCGAATTCTGTTTTGAATTTGACAGGAGCTTTTGTTGAGAAAGACCATGTTGAGCCGGCTGTGAGACCAACTACACCAGTTGATGCTTCTACAGCCGTTACACCTCCACTACCCCCAGCGGCTCAAGGGGAAGAAGGTATAAGTCAACTCATTGAAGAGCGCTATTCCTTTTTCTTATTAAGACTTTTGACGGACTTCTCCCTTTTTTTGTGTAGGGCGTCCTTCTCGTCTTCATGTCTTAGTGAGGGAGTTGTTATCTGACGACGATCCCGACAAGATCGTTATCTGCCTAGAAGTTCGCTCCTTCTTCTCCTTTGTGAATGCCATGATTGGCAAGATCTTTCACGGCGGACTTTCGCTTCTCCAGTTTAAACCTCTCCTTAATTCCAGGATCAATTTGATAAGGGAAGCAGGATACCCAGATTTGGCGAAGGCCATAGTTGACGATCTCGACTGTCTAGAGCATGAGCTTCAGATGTTTCGTGAGCTTCGAGATACCGGTGCCTCTTCCTTCATTGCTGCTGAGCTGGAGACCCGTTTACAGTCACTGCGCGAGACTCAGCTTCTTGCTAGTCTTGAGGTTCAGGTGCAGCGAGACCGAGTAGCTCGAGTTGAGACCGGCCTTGCTACCAGGTTATCTTCACTTGCCGAGCTCCGCTCTTCTATTACTTCTTGTGGGACCAAGATAGATCAGCTCAGAAGAGAACTCCGCGAAGAAGAGGAGACTTTTGGCATTCTTCAGATGACAGAAGCATAGGACCAGCAGACCTGTACGGCTTTGTCCGATGAGTTGAAGTCTTTGAAGCAGAGGCTAGTCGAGATCGAGGAGGCTGCTGCAAAGACTTCGACCGCCACCGAGGAGTCCCTTAGGGCTGAACTTAGGCAAGCTTATGATGATAAGCTGTCTAAATTCAGTCAGCAGATTTTTAGCCACGGGCATGATGTGTGATTTTGTTTGCTGAGTGTTTTGACTCTTGACTCTTTTAGTGAATTTCCTTTTTATCTTTATTATGATTCGTCATTCCGTTTTGAAATGATTGACCACAATACACATAGGATTTTTGGCAAACCCTCAGCCATCAACGAATTTGGTTAGCCTTTACCGACTACCGTTTGAGTCGGGCTAGCATGCGAGTTGTTTAAATCCGTTCGCATGTAACGTTATGCTCAGAGATTGAATTCTCTGAGACTTTGCGCTATGATGTCGAATACATAGACTTCGCTATTGTTACGGGAATAGGCTACCCGGCGACACGTGTGAGGTGTTGGCTTTAGGATTTTTGGCCAACCCCCAGCCTTTAACGGATTTGATTAGCCTTTACCGACTACCGTTTGAGTCGGGCTAGCGTGCGGATTGTCTAAATCCGTTCCACACGTCACGTTAAGCTAAAAGAGTTAACTCTTTTAGTGCTACGATATTGAATACGTAGACTTCGTCTTTCTCTTGTGAAAAGACTAAACATCAACGTGTATTAGACGTTGACTTAGGATTTTTGGCAAATCCTCAGCCTTTAACGGATTTGAGATGCTCTTACCGACTACCGTTTGAGTCGGGCTTACATGCGGATTGTTTAAATCCGTTCCGCATGTGACGTTGTGCTAAAGGAATGAACTCCCCTAGACTTTGTGCTACAACTTCGAATATGTAGACTTTGCCATTGTTATGGGAATAGGCTACCCAGCAACGTGTATTAGACGTTGACTTATCCCTAGTTAGGCTTCGGGATAAGGGTCCCCAGAGTCAGACTCTGGTATCTTTTTTTTTTACGGATAAAGACCAAACCGGCGACGCGTGTTAGGCGTCGACGTATCCTTTCTTAGGATTCAGGATAAAATTCCCCATGCGTGTGAGGCATGGATTTTGGTGTTATTAATAACAACCTGCCACAATGTTGAATATGCGGACGGGGGTTCTTTTTAACGGTTAAGAACTAACCGGCCGCGCGTGTTAGGTGCGGACTTATCCTTACTTAGGTTTCAGGATAAAATACCCCAGAATCGAACTCTGGTGTCTTTTTCAATCGGAAAAAGACTAAACCGGCAGCGCGTGTTAGGCGCAGACTTATCCCTGCTTAGGTTTCGAGATAAAATACCTAGGATGAATCCTAATTTTATAGATTTTGGAAAAGGAGTTGGTGTGGGAAGGAAGAATTTTATATTCTATTCCCCGAACAAGGAAGGAAGAATTTTATATTCTATTCCTTGTTTCTGGAAAGGAAGAATTTTATATTCTATTTCCAGTGCAAGAAGGAAACTAGAAGTGGGATTTCCACTCCGAAAATCCGGAAGATCTAGATAAACTTACCTTTTATAGGATTGGTTATCTGGTCGAAAGATGAGTTCTTCGTTTATCGAAGTGGAATTTCTACTTCGGTCATAACCATGAGAAGGTTTAACCAAAGAGAAAGGAAAGGGAGTTCCCTCGTTTATCGAAAGGGGACTCCGAATTGAGATTGGACCTTTTTGGTGAACTCACTGTTAACTGAAATTGATCAGTGAGGGATTTTGGTGGTTTGAATTTGGGTTATTCTTCGGAATATTAAGTGTAATATTCTTCAAGGAACTTCCCGATAAATGAGTTGTCCTGAACGTACTAGGGATAGTACTTTTTCAAAAACTTCCCATTTATTGACATTAATTGCCTATCACCCTCTAGAGAAATTAAGCGATAAGCGCCGTTCGAATAGACTGTGTCTATTACAAACGGTCCTTCCCACTTAGGTTTGAATTTACCTTTCTTCTTGGAGGTGAGGATTATTGGTCGGCGAGCAGCGAGGACTAGATCTCCTTCCTTGAAGCTTCTTTGGCGGACTCTTTTGTCAAAAGCCCTGGATATCCTAGCCTGGTAGAACTCGATGTTTTGTTGAGCTTCCAAGCGCTTTTCGTCTAGCCTTTCGAGTTCCTCGAGACGCTTTTGATGCTGCTCTTCGGTCGTCATCTCCGTTGCGAGAGCGATCCGAAGGGAAGGAATTTGAATCTCCAACGGTAGCACAGCTTCACATCCGTACACCAAAGAATACGGAGTAGCTCTTGTAGGAGTGCGTATTGTGGTGCGATAAGCCCAGAGCGCTTCGCCGAGTTTATCGTCCCAATCTCGCTTATTGGTCTTCACAAGCTTTGACAGGATCTTGATGATCGTCTTGTTGAAAGCCTCAGCTAATCCGTTCGCAGCTGGGTAATAAGCTGTCGACGAAACGTCCTGAATTTTGAATTTGTCACAGAACCTGATGAAGGCGTTGCTTATGAATTGTGGACCATTGTCATGAATAATCCGCCTCGGCACGCCGTGTCGGTATATGACGTAATGCTTGATGAAGTTGATGACGTTGTTCGTCTTCACTTCTTTAAGCGAAATGGCTTCAGCCCACTTTGAAAAGTAGTCGGTGATAGTGAGAATAAATCGATCACCTTTGACTGAAGGAGGAAAGATAGGACCGACAATATCCATACCCCATGTCTCGAATGGCCAAGACGTGGTTGATGTGTGTAATCGCTCCGGAGGTTGGTGCATATAATTTGCATGCACTTGACAAGCATGACATTCTCGGGCGTACTCGATCGCGTCACGAACCATTGTTGGCCAGAAATATCCCATTCTTCTGATTCGATCATACAGCTTGGGACCAGGCTGATGCGCACCGCATTCTCCTTCATGTGCTTCCTTAAGAACTTCTTTTGCTTCTTCGTTCGAAAGGCATCGGAGAAGCAAATCATCATACCCCCGGCGATATAGCGTACGGGTCTCGGTATTGTAAAAGAACCGCGGAGCTCTTCGGCGAATAGATTCTTTTTCTTTTGCGTCCTCTGGTAAAATGCCGTATTGGACGTAATCAATAATGGGAAAACGCCAATCTCGGGACTCAGACCCGATCTGGGTTGAGTTCACCTCTTTGGCGTTCTCGTTTTTATCATCCTCCTCTTCAACCTCCATATCGTATATAGGTATGCAGAGTTGGTGTGATCTTACTGTGACTAGCAGTTCAGTTTCGGGCGGTTGCGCGAGTGATACTGCTAGTGCTGCCAGTGCATCCGCATAAGCATTCTGGAGACGTGGGATGTATTCGATGTAGAATTCTTCAAAAGAATCTGCCATTCTGACAGCCTCCTGGTGGTACGGAATCAGATCTGGGTTCCTGACTTCATACTCTCCACGAACTTGGTTAACGATCAATTGAGAATCTCCAAAGGCTTCGAGATACTCGACCCCCAGCTCTTTGGCGAAACTGAGTCCAATGATGAGCGCGTTGTACTCGACTACGTTATTGGAACATGGAGTCGTCAGCGAATAAGCTCGGGGCATCACGTGCTTCCCTGGGGAAACTAAGACCACTCCAACTCCGGAGGTGACTTTAGGACATCCAGGGGTTACTGCCTTATTAACTGCTCTCGAAGCACCATCAAAGTATAACTGCCATACTTGTTGGTGTGACGTGATATTAACCTCGTGGGTTTCATCTGGTAAATCATCATATACCTCAACTGTGTCTGTTGTCGGACTTGCCGCCAAAAGATCACAAATCGCTTGTCCTTTGACTGACTTCTGCTATTTGAAGTGCAAATCATACTGGGACAATAGGAGGGCCCACTTTGCCAACCGCCAGTTCATCGAACCTGGTTGAGTCATGAATACCCGTACCGGATTAACATTAGCGATGACGTAAATCGTCTGGCCAACTAAGTAATGTCGCATTTTCTGTACCGCAAACACCAATGCGAGACATTCTTTCTCGATCATCGGGTATCGAGACTCGGCGCCTATCAAGGTCCGACTTAGATAATAGACTACCTGTTCGTGACCATTATCATCGTCTTGTGCTAATAAAGCACTTATCGAATGGTTCATCGCCTTGATGTAAATCAAGAACGGTTTATCTGATTTTGGTGCAACAAGAACAGGGGGATTCATCAGATATGCTTTGATGTCTTCGAATGCCTTCTGGCAAGCATCGTCCCAAATAAACGATACGCCCTTCTTGTTTAGCTTAGAAAATGGTTGGCACTTCCCAGAAAGATTTGAAATGAACCTCCGGATATAAGCCAGACGACCTTGCAATCCTCGGAGTTCCCTTAGATTCCTCGGGGGTTGCAATTCATTTATCGCTTTTACCTTGTCTGGGTCGATGTGTATACCCTTAGTGGTGACGACGAATCTAAGGAATTTTCCGCTGGACATTCCGAGGAAGGATTTTGTGGGATTCATCTTCAACTGATGACTCCGCATAAGATCAAACATCGTTCTCAAGTCCTTTATGTGATCTTCTTTGTTGCGGCTCTTTACCACTAAATCATCAACGTAGCATTCCACCGTTTTCCTGAGATGTTTCTGGAAAATCTTAGTCATCGCTCGTTGGTATGTAGCACCTGCATTCTTCAGACCGAACGGCATCACCGTGTAGCAGAAGACACCGAGGGGCATTCTGAATGCTGTGTGTTTCTCGTCGTCCGGGTGCATCTTGATTTGATTATACCCCGAAAAGCCGTCCATGAAGGACATTCTCTCGAATCCACATGTATTGTCAATAATGACATCCGTGATCGGGAGAGGAAAATCATCTTTTGGACATGCTTCATTCAAATTCCTGAAGTCGATGCAAATCCTGATCTTGCCATTCTTCTTCATGACGGGAACGATGTTGGCTAGCCAGTCTGGATGTTGTTCCTCTCGAATGAATCCTGAGTCGATCAACTTCTTAACCTCAGCCTCGATGGCTTCCATGATCTGCGGACGAAACCGTCTTTGCTGTTGCTTGACAGGTTTGGCATCCGGCTTGATGTCGAGGCGGTGCATTGCCACATTGGGGTCGAGTCCTGGCATGTCTTCATAGTTCCAGGCGAAGACATCAATGTACTCTCTGATCAAGGCAATTAACTCTTCCTTCTCATCTGAGGGGAGACTACCACTGATGAATATGGGCTTTGGATTGGCTTCATCACCCATATTGATCTGGACTACTTCGTCTTCGGTGGGTGGCTCTCTTTGCTCGAACCTATCACCATATTGCATGTTCAAGTGATGAACCCATGGGTCCTCCCACGTTTGCATTTGATCGTCGTCCTCCATTGTAGATGGATCAGCTGTAGTCATGTTCGACATTAAGGCTTTGAACATTTCTCCCAAACTTGTGTCGGAATCCTCAGCTGAAGAGTCTGGCAAGTACCCATCCTTAGCTTTGTTAGCAATTTGATCGATGATTTGCCAACCACATTCGTCATCTGATGAGACATAGCCTAGGCCTCTCTTGTGACAGTAATAATTATCCGGTTTCCCTTTCGGGACATATGCCATTTTGACTGGGACACGGGAACCTCGATCGAAGTATAAACCTTCTCCGAGTGTAAAGTCGTATC
>BQKN01053078.1:0-10710 GCA_022839385.1 Asparagus kiusianus | reverse complement strand
GCGCAGGCAAAGAACCCACACAAAGCGAGTGACCGCAAAACAGGAGCTCGCGATTCGTTCGACATAAAAGGAAACAAAGTTGTAATCTTTTCTTTTATTTGATTTTCATTGTAACCGGATCTTATAAAAAGACCGGATCTTTGTAACCGATAAACTATTATTTAAGATAGCAATGTTATCAATGAAGAAAGCAACGATTTTTCCCGTGAACAATCTGGCGACCACAGTGGGAGCCACCGATCTCGCCGACGAGATCGTTGCGTCGCAGCCGCGGATCCCGATCCCGGTCGTGGAGGAGGTCGAATACGAGTTCGACCAACAGAAGTTCGAGGCGTACCTGTCGTCCTCGTCCGGATCTACCTCCTCCCGCAAGTCCAAGTCTCTAAAGCTCTCCTCCAAAAGGAAACTTCGTTGGTACGAAGATGTTGAAGCTGCCAACGAAGATCTCGCCCCGTTTTATGCCGAAGCTGCATTGGGTGAGATCTCCCCTCCTTCCAACCAGGTCAGATCCGCTCTGGCCAAATCTTCCGTTGCTGATGGCGTAGCGACTCTCTCAAAGAGAGCCCGTCAAAGGCAACGTCAGCGCCTTGCGAAACAAATCGCAAAGGCAATGGAATCTGTAGACGGGATCCGTTACAACACGGATCTGAATAACAGAAGAGGCAAACAGCCTCAACAACAGACGAATGGCAACTCCTCCAAGCCGCCAACGAACGAATGGATCCGCGTCAAACGGAACCGTTCAACTCTGGAGGAACGCATTCAGAAGCGCCGCGCACTCTCAGCGCAAGCACGGGCTCAAGTCCAAGAAGCCCGTAAAAGGTTGCAGAAGGAGATGGCCAAGAAGCCGCCACCAACCCGCCAAATATGGAAGCCGAAGTCTGAAACCGCAACTCAGGCCAAGGAACAATCAATGCAACCTTCAAAACAAGTTCAACCTCCCGAACCATCCCGGAGAAGGAGGTCAGTCTTAGAGCGCCTCGGTCCAATTCCTGATGAGCGCAGCAAAATCCATGAAGGCTTGGGCCTGATGAAGAGGCTCCGAACTAATCAACATGCTGGGGGTCGACACAACCCTCAACATGACAAGGAGTTCACGGCACCCAAGCGCACTACCTTGCGCATCGAAGTTCGGGAGCCCGTTGAGAATTCACGCCCACAAAGGCGCGTTTCGAGGCGAGTGACTCTCGAAAGTCCAAATAAGGTAATTCATCCTCAGAAGGAAACGTTATCATCCGATGATGATAACGTTATACCTGAGAAATCATGCCAACACACGATAGGTTACTCCGATCAAATTGACGAGTTGTACTATCGTGCTGGGGGTACGAGCAGAATAAGAAAGAGAAGCCCTCGAAGGCTCGAGGCTCAGTGCCCCTGTTCCAAACTCATTCGGGCGGTATTGTCTCAGTGTAATTGCACTAAGGCAGTCCCCGAAAGAGTCTCGGTGTTCGAAAGGCTCAGTACCGAAACGCCAAAGCCAAGGCCTAGGCGTTTCCGACGAAGGAGAGCGGTGGTTGAAGATGGAGAACATTCAAGGGTCACCGCTAATATGACCAACAAGGGGACATTGGCACGGGATGATCTCGAGTCGATTCTGAACGCATCCCAGCGTCTAACCCGTTTGCAGTCTGGAGCCATCTTACGAAGGACGTATGGGAGGGTTCGGATAAGCTCACCTCCAGAAGATGAAGAATCGGATGCTTGCTCTGCGGTCGCGTCCGACAACACTGTATCCAGCGAAGGAGAACCCCGCGAGTCATTCATGATAAGCGCGGAACAAGTGGCCAAGATGCTCGAAGAAGCCATGGCCAAACAACAGGAGACCTTCAGGCTCGAGATGCAGATGGCCATGCAGACCATGAGGGAGATGCATGAGCAGCAAATCCAGGCACTGAGGAACCAGCAAGGCGAACCAAGCCACCGTAATCAGATTGTTCAGGAAGTTGAGCATACAGATACGGATGAAACTCGCAATGCCGATGACCCTCCCATCAACGCAGGGGGTGGTAATGAGGATGTCAACGAAGATACAGATGAAAACTCGAAGATCAAAAGCCTCGAGAGCAAAATCAATACCTTGATGTTAGCTCAAGAGGTGAAGAAAACGGGCATTCCTTGTCCATACCCAAGGGAGTGGGATTCAATCCCCTATCCGGCGAAGTTTAGTCTAATCAACTTCACGCCGTTCGATGGGAAAGGTTCCCCCACTCAGCATTTGATTTATTTCAAATCGCACCTGGGTATTATCTCCGGCAATGAGCCTCTGATGGTGCGGTCATTCGTTGGTACTCTTCGTGAAGCCGCCTTCGATTGGTATCGCCGCCTCAAGCCCGGTAGCGTGCATAGCTGGGACGACATGGAGACAAAATTCCTCGCCAACTTCTTCGACGATGATACCGAGATATCCATCGGAACGTTGCTCGACGAAAAACAAAAGGACGGGGAGTTAGTCGAAACCTTCGTCAAAAGGTTCCGGAATAAAGCGTTGAATTGCCGGGACCCAATCACCGAGGAGTTCATCCTCCAAACTTGCCATAACAATCTTTCCTTGGACGTGCTGGAAGCAATAGGGACAGCACCATCCAACACTTGGAAAGACTTGAAGGTCCGAGGGGAACAAGCCGAACGCTTCCTCCGAAGGAAGAAGGCCGAGAGGGGTCAATCAACGACGAATCCTCCGAACTCGAACTTCGCCTCCCGTGGTAACGGCAAAACACCTGCAACGGCTGTTGACGCTAATCAAACGTCGCAACGGCAATCCCGGAGACAACAGAAAACTTCGGATCAGAGGCCTCAAAAAGAGTACTCCTTCAAAGACGAAGATGTTCCAGCCATCTTTGAATCACTCCTTGCAAATAACAAGATCAAGCTGCCACCTACCGTCAATCAGGAGGAAGCTGATAATATTGCGGATCCGAAGTACTGCGCGTACCACAGGAGGATCCTTCATCCCACCAAGGCCTGCTTTACTCTAAAGAACAGTATCCAGACCTTGGTTGAAGCCGGCGTCATAACGCTGGAGTAAGCCAGTCAAGAATGGCGAAACTCCAGTGGGTGCACGAGTATAAACTGTATTCCCAAAACTCCGATCGGTATAAGAGTATAAACTGCTTCCTAAACTCCAACCGGTATAAGAGTATAAACTGCTCCCTGATACTCCAATAGGTATAAGAGTTTAAACTATTTCCTTTCTTCCACGGGAAGTTCCTGGAGAGTGCCATGCGTGGTATTCTTAAGGATAACCCGATCATGCGATTAATGCAACAATAAACCCAGTTCGGCAAAGGAAGCTGGGGGTGGATAAATCATGTAACGGGAAGTTCCCGGAAGAATGTTAAATGTAATATTCTTAGGGATAACCCGGTCATGACGAATGAAGTGGTAAACACTAACTCCTAATTTACCAAAATTTTTTCAAACTTTCGCTATGTTCGTGCACTCAACACTTTCATTTGTTAGAGTCCGAATATAATTGACGAATTGTCAAACCCCTTTGTGTTAAGTCCTTGTAACTTAACACCAGGAATTCCTTCCGAGTGATGTGTACATGTCAACACTCCTGCTGTGATTTGTACTCTCACTCTCACTTTCCACTTGGTCAAACCTTCCTACAGTTAGGACCAAAACCAAAATCCCCTCTCAATTCCTTCAATGAACGAGAGGTCCACTTTCAAATTGAGTGATCAAACCTTCCTACAGTTAAGATCGTCTCAAACCCCCCACTTGGTCAAACCTTCCTACAGTTAGGACCACAACCAAAATCCCCTCTCGATTCCTTCAATGAACGAGAGGTCCACTTTCAAATCGAATGATCAAACCTTCCTACAGTTAGGGTCATCTCAAACTCCCGCTTGGTCAAACCTTCCTACAGTTAGGACCAAAACCACAATTCACTCTCGATAAACGAGAAATTCATCTTTACCTCGGTAATCAAACCTTCCGACAGTTAGGGTTATCCGAATCTTTTCGATTCTCGGAGTGGAGATCCCACTCTTAGTTTCACCTTTTCGGATTCTGGGGGTGGAGATCCCACCTCAAGTCTCCTTTTCTTGTTCGGGGAATAGAATATAAAATTCTTCCTTCCCCACACCAATCTTTTCCAAAAGTTTATCAATTTAGGATTCATCCTAGGTATTTTATCCCGAAACCTAAGCAGGGATAAGTCTGCGCCTAACACGCGCTGCCGGTTTAGTCTTTTTTCCGATTGAAAAAAGACGCCAGAGTTCGATTCTGGGGTATTTTATCCTGAAACCTAAGTACGGATAAGTCTGCGCCTAACACGCGCCGCCGGTTAGTTCTTAACCGTTTAAAAAGAACACCCGTCTGTATATTCAACATTGCGGCAGGTTGTTATTAATAACACCGAAATCCATGCCTCACACGCATGGGGAATTTCATCCTGAATCCTAAGAAAGGATAAGTCGACGCCTAACACGCGTCGCCGGTTTAGTCTTTTTCCGATTGAAAAAGATACCAGAGTTCGATTCTGGGGTATTTTATCCCGAAGCCTAAGTAGGGATAAGTCAGCGCCTCACACGCGTCGCCGGGTAGCCTATTCCCGTAACAATGGCGAAGTCTATGTATTCGACATCATAGCACAAAGTCTTAGAGAATTCAATCTCTGAGCACAACGTTACATGCGAACGGATTAAAATAATTCGCATGCTAGCCCGACTCAAACGGTAGTCGGTAAAGGCTAATCAAATCCGTTTAAGGCTGAGGATTTGCCAAAAAATCCTAAGTCAACGTCTCATACACGTTGCTGTTTAGTCTTTTCACAGGAGAAAGACGAAGTCTACGTATTCAATATCGTAGCACTAAAAGGGTTAACTCTTTTAGCTTAACGTCACTTGCGGAACGGGTTTAAACAATCCGCAGGCTAGCCCGACTCAAACGGTAGTCGGTAAAGGCTCATCAAATCCGTTGATGGCTGAGAATTTGCCAAAAATTCTATACATACGAGTCATTGACGTATCAGCTTTATGAGTTGGTCTCGTGACTTGAGCATCCAACAACTTTGGGATAAGATCCACGCTCCAATACCTTAAGAGCTTAAACTGTGTATACTCCAGCAGACGTACGAGTATAAACTGTGTCAGGCGTCGAACAATACGTCACAATAAAGCCTGGACGCCGGACAACGCGTCGCAACGAAGTTTAAACGCCGGACAACGCGTTGTAAACAAAAATTCAATGTAGTCAATCGATGATCAGTTCTGTGTTGAAGCAGCAAACTCGAGCTAAAAAAGCGAGAAATCAAGGATCGGTTTCAAGTTCGAAATTCCGACAACGGTCAGACAATAAATGCAACACCAGGATCCTCACAGGCGTTCTACAAAGCACTGAATGACCTGATGGAATTGAAGGAATCCAGAACAGAAGCCATTCCAAAGTCCCGCTACACCGACTGAAGGTTGGGACAATCACATCCAAAGTATTCCAGACTCTTCTATAAAAGAACGAGGCTGAAATACTTTGGAGGGGGTATCTGTAGGCGTATAAAATTGCCTATAGGTCCCACAATACAGCTCGACGATGCCGATTCAACAAGCGGACCATCGAGCGACGTATCTAAACACGACCGTTATCCCGCTAAACGCCGAAGCCAAGCCATACGCAACGGAGCAGGTTAACGAGGCGACGAAGCCAACAAATCGCACCCAAGCATTGGAACGCATCCACTCGCACGCGGAATCAAACCAACGTTTCGGGGAATCACCGAGTCATCTAAACAAGGGCGAACTCGGCGATATAACGATCGAATCAAGATTGGTTTCGGACTCGAACTCAGAAGTGGGTTTACTGCCAAATCAGGAATCGGATCAAAACGAATCGAATCCGAACAAGTCAACCACACAACCGAATCGAAGCCCAAATCAACAACGAATCGGAACCCGAACGACGGAACCCGTTCAACGGAGAACCGAAAACACCGAAAAACCCGAACGACGGACGAAACGAACACCTAAGGGGGCTCGGCTTGGCCGAGCCACCTGCAGGTGGCTCGGCCAAGAGCCGAGCCACCCACAGGTGGCTAGGCCAGTTCTGTGACCGAGGCACAGTCTCGAGCGCCTATAAATAGGCCTTTGGTTCATTCATTTCAGAGGTGGGAAATTTTGGAGAGAGGCGAAGCCCTGCTGGATTGAAGACTCAGATCTAAACAAAGATCCAAACTTTGAAGGCTTCGGAGACTTGGAATTCCAGATCTGGTGCTCAGCGAACGTCAACGTCAAACAAGGCAGGAGTTCGAGAGGATCGGATCTTCAGATCTACACGATCATACTCCGGATCTAAGCTTGGTTCTTAGATCCCGAGATTCGAGCGGTTGTTTCCTTGGTGAAACAATCCCTCCCGGCTATTATCTCCCTTGGTGGAATAATACCCGTCATATCGTGTAGATCCGACCGGATCGAGATCACGCGGTGGTCCACGGCAAACAACCCCGGCGCAGGCAAAGAACCCACACAAAGCGAGTGACCGCAAAACAGGAGCTCGCGATTCGTTCGACATAAAAGGAAACAAAGTTGTAATCTTTTCTTTTATTTGATTTTCATTGTAACCGGATCTTATAAAAAGACCGGATCTTTGTAACCGATAAACTATTATTTAAGATAGCAATGTTATCAATGAAGAAAGCAACGATTTTTCCCGTGAACAATCTGGCGACCACAGTGGGAGCCACCGATCTCGCCGACGAGATCGTTGCGTCGCAGCCGCGGATCCCGATCCCGGTCGTGGAGGAGGTCGAATACGAGTTCGACCAACAGAAGTTCGAGGCGTACCTGTCGTCCTCGTCCGGATCTACCTCCTCCCGCAAGTCCAAGTCTCTAAAGCTCTCCTCCAAAAGGAAACTTCGTTGGTACGAAGATGTTGAAGCTGCCAACGAAGATCTCGCCCCGTTTTATGCCGAAGCTGCATTGGGTGAGATCTCCCCTCCTTCCAACCAGGTCAGATCCGCTCTGGCCAAATCTTCCGTTGCTGATGGCGTAGCGACTCTCTCAAAGAGAGCCCGTCAAAGGCAACGTCAGCGCCTTGCGAAACAAATCGCAAAGGCAATGGAATCTGTAGACGGGATCCGTTACAACACGGATCTGAATAACAGAAGAGGCAAACAGCCTCAACAACAGACGAATGGCAACTCCTCCAAGCCGCCAACGAACGAATGGATCCGCGTCAAACGGAACCGTTCAACTCTGGAGGAACGCATTCAGAAGCGCCGCGCACTCTCAGCGCAAGCACGGGCTCAAGTCCAAGAAGCCCGTAAAAGGTTGCAGAAGGAGATGGCCAAGAAGCCGCCACCAACCCGCCAAATATGGAAGCCGAAGTCTGAAACCGCAACTCAGGCCAAGGAACAATCAATGCAACCTTCAAAACAAGTTCAACCTCCCGAACCATCCCGGAGAAGGAGGTCAGTCTTAGAGCGCCTCGGTCCAATTCCTGATGAGCGCAGCAAAATCCATGAAGGCTTGGGCCTGATGAAGAGGCTCCGAACTAATCAACATGCTGGGGGTCGACACAACCCTCAACATGACAAGGAGTTCACGGCACCCAAGCGCACTACCTTGCGCATCGAAGTTCGGGAGCCCGTTGAGAATTCACGCCCACAAAGGCGCGTTTCGAGGCGAGTGACTCTCGAAAGTCCAAATAAGGTAATTCATCCTCAGAAGGAAACGTTATCATCCGATGATGATAACGTTATACCTGAGAAATCATGCCAACACACGATAGGTTACTCCGATCAAATTGACGAGTTGTACTATCGTGCTGGGGGTACGAGCAGAATAAGAAAGAGAAGCCCTCGAAGGCTCGAGGCTCAGTGCCCCTGTTCCAAACTCATTCGGGCGGTATTGTCTCAGTGTAATTGCACTAAGGCAGTCCCCGAAAGAGTCTCGGTGTTCGAAAGGCTCAGTACCGAAACGCCAAAGCCAAGGCCTAGGCGTTTCCGACGAAGGAGAGCGGTGGTTGAAGATGGAGAACATTCAAGGGTCACCGCTAATATGACCAACAAGGGGACATTGGCACGGGATGATCTCGAGTCGATTCTGAACGCATCCCAGCGTCTAACCCGTTTGCAGTCTGGAGCCATCTTACGAAGGACGTATGGGAGGGTTCGGATAAGCTCACCTCCAGAAGATGAAGAATCGGATGCTTGCTCTGCGGTCGCGTCCGACAACACTGTATCCAGCGAAGGAGAACCCCGCGAGTCATTCATGATAAGCGCGGAACAAGTGGCCAAGATGCTCGAAGAAGCCATGGCCAAACAACAGGAGACCTTCAGGCTCGAGATGCAGATGGCCATGCAGACCATGAGGGAGATGCATGAGCAGCAAATCCAGGCACTGAGGAACCAGCAAGGCGAACCAAGCCACCGTAATCAGATTGTTCAGGAAGTTGAGCATACAGATACGGATGAAACTCGCAATGCCGATGACCCTCCCATCAACGCAGGGGGTGGTAATGAGGATGTCAACGAAGATACAGATGAAAACTCGAAGATCAAAAGCCTCGAGAGCAAAATCAATACCTTGATGTTAGCTCAAGAGGTGAAGAAAACGGGCATTCCTTGTCCATACCCAAGGGAGTGGGATTCAATCCCCTATCCGGCGAAGTTTAGTCTAATCAACTTCACGCCGTTCGATGGGAAAGGTTCCCCCACTCAGCATTTGATTTATTTCAAATCGCACCTGGGTATTATCTCCGGCAATGAGCCTCTGATGGTGCGGTCATTCGTTGGTACTCTTCGTGAAGCCGCCTTCGATTGGTATCGCCGCCTCAAGCCCGGTAGCGTGCATAGCTGGGACGACATGGAGACAAAATTCCTCGCCAACTTCTTCGACGATGATACCGAGATATCCATCGGAACGTTGCTCGACGAAAAACAAAAGGACGGGGAGTTAGTCGAAACCTTCGTCAAAAGGTTCCGGAATAAAGCGTTGAATTGCCGGGACCCAATCACCGAGGAGTTCATCCTCCAAACTTGCCATAACAATCTTTCCTTGGACGTGCTGGAAGCAATAGGGACAGCACCATCCAACACTTGGAAAGACTTGAAGGTCCGAGGGGAACAAGCCGAACGCTTCCTCCGAAGGAAGAAGGCCGAGAGGGGTCAATCAACGACGAATCCTCCGAACTCGAACTTCGCCTCCCGTGGTAACGGCAAAACACCTGCAACGGCTGTTGACGCTAATCAAACGTCGCAACGGCAATCCCGGAGACAACAGAAAACTTCGGATCAGAGGCCTCAAAAAGAGTACTCCTTCAAAGACGAAGATGTTCCAGCCATCTTTGAATCACTCCTTGCAAATAACAAGATCAAGCTGCCACCTACCGTCAATCAGGAGGAAGCTGATAATATTGCGGATCCGAAGTACTGCGCGTACCACAGGAGGATCCTTCATCCCACCAAGGCCTGCTTTACTCTAAAGAACAGTATCCAGACCTTGGTTGAAGCCGGCGTCATAACGCTGGAGTAAGCCAGTCAAGAATGGCGAAACTCCAGTGGGTGCACGAGTATAAACTGTATTCCCAAAACTCCGATCGGTATAAGAGTATAAACTGCTTCCTAAACTCCAACCGGTATAAGAGTATAAACTGCTCCCTGATACTCCAATAGGTATAAGAGTTTAAACTATTTCCTTTCTTCCACGGGAAGTTCCTGGAGAGTGCCATGCGTGGTATTCTTAAGGATAACCCGATCATGCGATTAATGCAACAATAAACCCAGTTCGGCAAAGGAAGCTGGGGGTGGATAAATCATGTAACGGGAAGTTCCCGGAAGAATGTTAAATGTAATATTCTTAGGGATAACCCGGTCATGACGAATGAAGTGGTAAACACTAACTCCTAATTTACCAAAATTTTTTCAAACTTTCGCTATGTTCGTGCACTCAACACTTTCATTTGTTAGAGTCCGAATATAATTGACGAATTGTCAAACCCCTTTGTGTTAAGTCCTTGTAACTTAACACCAGGAATTCCTTCCGAGTGATGTGTACATGTCAACACTCCTGCTGTGATTTGTACTCTCACTCTCACTTTCCACTTGGTCAAACCTTCCTACAGTTAGGACCAAAACCAAAATCCCCTCTCAATTCCTTCAATGAACGAGAGGTCCACTTTCAAATTGAGTGATCAAACCTTCCTACAGTTAAGATCGTCTCAAACCCCCCACTTGGTCAAACCTTCCTACAGTTAGGACCACAACCAAAATCCCCTCTCGATTCCTTCAATGAACGAGAGGTCCACTTTCAAATCGAATGATCAAACCTTCCTACAGTTAGGGTCATCTCAAACTCCCGCTTGGTCAAACCTTCCTACAGTTAGGACCAAAACCACAATTCACTCTCGATAAACGAGAAATTCATCTTTACCTCGGTAATCAAACCTTCCGACAGTTAGGGTTATCCGAATCTTTTCGATTCTCGGAGTGGAGATCCCACTCTTAGTTTCACCTTTTCGGATTCTGGGGGTGGAGATCCCACCTCAAGTCTCCTTTTCTTGTTCGGGGAATAGAATATAAAATTCTTCCTTCCCCACACCAATCTTTTCCAAAAGTTTATCAATTTAGGATTCATCCTAGGTATTTTATCCCGAAACCTAAGCAGGGATAAGTCTGCGCCTAACACGCGCTGCCGGTTTAGTCTTTTTTCCGATTGAAAAAAGACGCCAGAGTTCGATTCTGGGGTATTTTATCCTGAAACCTAAGTA
>BQKN01053075.1:0-42694 GCA_022839385.1 Asparagus kiusianus | reverse complement strand
TAGATAGAATATAAAATTCTTCCTCTTTAGTATTGAAAGATAGAATATAAAATTCTTCCTCTTTCACTTTGGGTTCGTCTTTATCCTAAACAAGACCTAGGGCCAAGAATATAAAATTCTTCCGCTCCAACTTTGGGTTTGTCTTTGCCTTGAGAAAAGACACAATTCTCAACTTCCAATCCATGCACTTTATGCACGGGGAATCTTATCTCGACTCCTAAATAGAGATAAGCCTACGCCTAACATGCGTTGCCGGTTTAGTCTTTAGCCGATTGAAAAAGACACCAGAGTCTAAGTCTGGGAAATTTTATCCCGAATCCTAAAGAGGGATAAGTCAACGCCTAATACGCGTTGTCGGGCGCCATATTCTCGTAAAATGTGGTGAAGTCTATGTATTCAAAATCATAGCACCAAGTCTAAGAGGAGTAATCCTCTTAGCACAACGTTACATGTGAAACGAGTTTTAATAATTCACATGCTAGCCCGACTCAAACGGTAGTCGGTAAAGGCACATTAAACCCGTTGATGGCTCGGGGTTTGCCAAAAACCCTAAGTCTATGTCTAACACACATCGTCGGTTTAGTCTTTTGCCGATTGAAAAAGACACCAGAGTTTAAGTCTGGGGAATTTTATCCCGAAACCTAAGAAGGGATAAGTCATCGCATAATACGCGTTACCGGGCACCATATTCCTGTAAAAAAGTGGTCAAGTCTATGTATTCAAAGTCATAGCATCAAGTCTAAGTGAATCAATACTCTTAGCACAATGTTACAGGCGGAACGGACTAAAACAATCCGCATGCTAGCCCGATTCAAACGGTATTCGGTAAAGGCACATCAAATCCGTTGATGGTTGAAGATTTGAAAAAATTCTGTAAATATTGTGTCATTTAGATTCACAATCAATAAAGAAATATCATGACAAAAAGATGAGTGTATTAAATCAAAGGCCGACCCTCTACTAATAAGTTAAGTCAAAGCATACAATAAAAAGCTCATCGGCCCGAACGCAGTCGGCGATCAAGAATATGGAGTTCTAACTTAGAAAGCCTATCTGCATAATTCTGCTCAAGTTCTGCCTGCAGGTCAGCTCGGACGAATTCTTCAGAACTGTTCAAGACTTTCGCGGCTTCATTCTTCAGCTTCATTAATCTCTCCTGCGTAGATCCAAGTCTCTCAAGCGTCTGTCCACGAGATTTCTCTAATCTAGCCAACTCCTCTGCCATGATAGCACCAGACTCCTCGGCATACTTCAAAGCCTTCTTCAATCTATCTACTTCCCCACGGTTAGAATCTAAGGAACTGAGTAATTCGGCTCTATCCGTATCCTTTCTCGCAAGAGTAGCCATCAGCTGCACAATAGAATTCTCATGTGACTGAAGCTCACTGCCAACAGAAGATCTAAAATCATGCCACTGCACCAGTCTACACTCCAACTGAGAAGATACGAAAGAAGAAGCTCCATTAGCTTTTAATGCCTCCAACTCTCGAATTTGAGATTCCAGAACAATAAAGTCGGCAGTGAGAGAATCAGCCAACTCTGGATATCCCTCTTCTCTGATCATCGTCATGTAGCGAGAAAGGGAACGTCTAAACTGTTCAAAACAATATCCTTGATGAAGAAGTTTCTTAATCATGCCATCAAAAAAGAGGACAAAGAAACCGAGATCCGTGCGAAAGATGTCTTTGTTGGGATCGGAATCGTCCAAAAGGGCTAGGACACGTTCGTATGGAGATGGTCGAGATCCTGCAGGCCATGGTATGAAAGAATAAGAGACATTCGAACATGATAAAAAGATTTAAAGCAAATTACAAGCATACCAATACCAATAGAGGTCCCCGTAGACTAAGGTCTGACGATCGGCTCCATCAGCCTAGTCTCAACTGGTTCCGAGATGACAGCAGGTGTGGTCGTTGAGGGTATATCAACCTCTTTAGGTAAATCGACAGTGTCTCTCGGCGGTGAAGGAGAGACACCACTATTATGCAAGCTAGCGGTCCTAGAAACCATAGTCGCATCAGTCATGACGGCTGGTCTTATGGTTACACTTCTTTATTTGTCAAATGGAAATTTAGACAAATAAAGAGGATCATGGTGATAGGATTATATGCGTACCCACAAGTTCATCACCCTCAGGTAAACTGGAAATGCCAGGGATCGTAACCGTATCAATCCCGGTGACTGGTCCTGTGATTACACTCCTCCATTAATCAAGTGAAATTCAGACAAATAAAAAATCACGGTGATGAAAATTATATGCATACCAATGAGTCCATTACCCTCAGGTAAATTAGAGATGCTAGGAATCATGACGGAATCAGTTCCAGTAACTGGTCCTGTGATTATAATGCTTTGTCATTCAGATAAAAGATCTGACAAAATAAAGAGAATTAGATATATACCTGCAGACGAATCACCCTCAAAGAATGGTCCTGCAGCCCCTCTGGTGGCCTGCTCAGCCAACATGTCAACCAACAGCCTAATGTCGGAGCCTGAGAAACTTGGTGCTGAGGCATACGCTTGTTCCTCAAAACCTATATCATGGAAAGCCTCATCCTCAACTGGTCTCTCTAATACGGCTCCTGCATGAGAATTTAGGTGTTGGATATATACAGAAGGATGGGAGAAGAAGGAAGAGATTAGATAGTTACATGCAGTGGTGGCGGAAGGTTCTTTTGCCCTAATATCCGTGCCTAGATCCTTCAAGTCATCTGAAAGAAAACAAAGCAGAGAAATAATTAAAGGAGGAGAAAATCTTGAATTCACCAACTCTTTCAACTGCTACTCGAATAGTGTGTCATCGGATTTGGACGTACTTGAGCATAGAATCATTGGTTCAGCACTATTAACCTGCTCAGTATCCATGTTCATGTCAACATCCATGGGCTCGTCATGAATGGCATCACACATTTGCTGCATGAAGCTGTCCAAACGGCTAGAATTAGGGAATACAGAATCTTGTGGAAGCTCACCTTCATAATGGTTTCCTGAAACATGAAACATAATCAAGTTCAATGAATCCAAAAGGAGAATCGTCTTTAATTAATAAAGACAAAAGAGTATTACCCTCTTCTCCGCCGTCGATACCTCCTAATTCCGCTTCATAGGTACGCCGACCGATATAAGGTTTATGAGTGGTCTTCTTCCGTTTCGGAATGCGAACGCTCACAGAGCCAACAGGCTGTTCATGCATGAACTTATTCCGCATCTCGACCTGTCCGGGAGCTTTGCCACTAGGCCGGGACCTCGTATAGCGAGAAGCGAGCGACTCATATTCATCAACCATTCTACCTGGGGTGATAATAGTCATCTTGTTAGGATAAGTGAATAAGACCTTTTGCTCTGGTTTTTAAAAAAATAATGGAGACCCATAAAGGATATGACGTTGATGCCAACGAAAGAGGGCCAGATCCATTAATCCTGAAAAGAAAGAGTCGGACAAACCTGTAATAGGTTCTTCCTCGTTGATATCTAGGTCCACATGTTCTTCCTCGGAAGTCTCATCCTCATCGTCAGTAGAAAGAAGCTCTTCATCATCCTCCATCCTGTCTCTGCTCGAAAGAGAGGGTTTGGTAGGCTTTTTCCCCTGCTTCTTTGAAAGCTCAGCCTTACGAGTAGCCTTGATAGTGATTTGAACCAAGTGCTCGGCCTCTAACTCTGAAAGGCTCCTCACGCCTAGAAACTCATTAGCAGAAAAGAACCACTTGCAGCTGAGAAAAGTAAGCAAAGGCTTGCGCTTAGAGGAAGGGAGAGCGAAGTAGGCCCCAGTGCAGCCCGCCATAGTCCAAAGCCATGCTCGAACACCATCAATAAGCCCTTCCTCAGTCCTCAGACCACGGCTCGGATTCCCAACATACAGCTGGTCGTAACCGAACTGGCGAGCAAAGCGACACGGAAGATAAGGCTCTATATGACAACGGTTCTTCACCTGAAGAACAAGATATTCGACGCGGATGTTCACCAACCAACGAAAACAACCGACGTCAAGAGAAGTCCGACCAGTCCTGGGTTTTTCCTCATCAATCAACACATCACCGTAACGGCCCGAGAAGCAAGAAAAACATTTGAAGAATTCCCAGCTCTTACGAACTTGAAGCTCCTGTTGTACATCAGCGAACGTCTTCCCGAACCATTTACTCCTTTCCAACAGCTGCGCAAAAGGAACGGAGACATCAATAGTACTAGGCACCGACATCAAATCAGGACGATAAAGAACGAGCCACGCCATCAGGTATGTGTACGGAAGCTCGACCTTTACGGAAATAAGGTCGGTCGACGGTTCAGGACCCACCTGCGCAAAACCATCAACCAAGTATCTAAGCCTACAATGGATGCCAGCAACCATCACCGGAAGCAGAGAAAGCTCCCTCCCGTAAGCTAACTGAACGGTAGGGAAGAGCACCTCAAGAGGTAAGGCGTTAGAAAACTAATATGGAACGACGCACTTCTTTAACCAAATGGCAAGATAGCCTGCTAACAGAGTCCTGGGCTGAATAGACTTATGTGCATGGCCAAGAAATGTCTGAAACTTTGTCCCAGTAGAAAAAGCTCCCTCAACACCGGCAGTAGTGTAGGAGCAAGCTTCGGCTTTTTCCATCAACTCATTAATGGCAGAAGGTGTCAAAATGTCTAACTCACGAATAGTTTCGCTTGGACCACCCTCCAAATGTTGAAATAGATAGACGACGAACTGCTTCAAGCTGATCTGTCTCTTCCTATTCGCCTGAGCGGTCACTTTGATTAGAGATGTGTAATAGTGACACGTAAGATCCCAAAGCGTGTCATACATATCGGGCGAATCCTTCTTCATCCACTCCAATTGCATGTTCGAGGGAAAGTACTCCTGGTACGGACAATCCCCCATCGGAAGGCCAAAAACTTTATGCATCTCATGCAAAGCTAAGCCTAACTCTCCACCGCAAGTAAGGAAGGTATTACTATCAGGGATGTACGTCTCTAATAGTGCTAGAAAGTGGCAACAGCTGACCGAAAATCCATACATGGTGGCTCGTATAGGCGCATATAACCCGCTGCTTCTCAGATCACCCTCCCAACGTCCCAAGACGTAACTAGTCATGCGGGTCCACCATCCCTTGGGTTGTGAGTAAACCCAACCAAAACATCTGAAATCTGGTGGAGGTAACTTCCTCACAAGCTTAGCCAAGCGATTCTTCACAGTAGGAGCAGCTGCTGATACCTCGTCTGGGGGTACGGTATCAAGACCCAGAATCCCTGGTCGAAGACCGCGAATATAGTTATGCCTATCGGAGCCTGGAGTCTTATGGTAGGAGATATATCCGTAATGAACTCGGTCGCCATCATCTGTGAGATTCTAGGACATCCGTCGCTGTACAGCCCGCCCCTCCAAATGAGTAAAGGAATACTGACGGGGAATGGAAGGAATATAAAGAAGAGCTCCTTCGTCATTGTTCAACCAATGCTCATCAGGAAAAGTCAACCTAGCCGGATCCTCAACGGAATCTCCAAACAAATAACCAGGCCTCTCTAAAGCCTGAGTGGAAATGGAGTTTGCGGTAAAAGGAGCATCAGTGATCAACTGGCGTAACGAACGGCATCTCCCATCTCGTATCAAACGGCATGACTCATCGGAACGACTTCTATCAAACTGAGGAAGTGGACCAATAGCCTTCCTGTCAGCAATAGAAGAGAAAACCTCCCCACTGTAACCAGTAGTAGCATGAGGGGGAAGACTATCCACATGGAATTCAACTACAAGAAAAAAAGGGTAGAGTTAGAAAATTATCCATAAATTATACAAGAATTAAATCCATCTCACAAGAGAGCGAGATAGGATCTTCCATTGGGCAATTGGCGAGACGATTTCGAGTGTCCTATGCTAGAAGAGCGGTATGCATCATCATGTAAACAACGTGGTAACATACCCCGACCTACACAGTGTAAGACAACACGAAATCGCCCCAATGTGCCGGAAGACTTGAATTGGCCAAACAAAACAAGTCTGAAGCCTCGATCCCCACGAAGGAGGATGTCGGCTCTTCCCGAATGACCCGCGAAGGGGCCAAACGAGGATATAGCAGAACCATAAGTTTCCTGAAACCTCGATCCCCGCGAAGGAGGATGTCGGCTCTTCCCGAATAACCCGCGAAGGGGCCAAGCGAGGATACAATAGAACCACGAATTTCCTGAAACCTCGATCCCCACGAAGGAGGATGTCGGTTCTTCCCGAATGACCCGCGAAGGGATCAATCGGGGATACAGAAAGAACACAGCATGTATACTCACCCCCAAAAGAGAAAGCTACGGAGGAGGATGCCGCGGGAGTGTGACGCCCCTGGGTTCACACGCGGCTGCAGTCCGAGGTGAAACCATGGATGTCAAACCTGCCATGCACCACACCGTGCAGTAACACGTTTCACCATCACAATCACTATCTCTCTAGTGGAGTCAACAACAGGTGTAGGTACAAAGCAAGTGAAAAGTAAATCAACAATACTGGATGAAATGATAGAACACAATACATCTCATCAACGAAATAAACTGTAGTACATAATCAAAGTCTGAAATGAAATAAACTGGAGTTCTTACAAGTCTCAAAATACAGTAAGTCTGAATAAAGGAAATTAAGGCAACACAGCCTTTACAACTCTAGAATCAACTCTCAAATGTCTGACAACACTACAGTGGAGCCCACAGAAAATAATACATAGATAAAGTAAAGCTGAACACTAAAGTAGTCCGCTATCAACCTACGGCTCTCCGTGCTCCTGGCTCGTGACCTGAAAAGGGGGAGGGACAACGAGCGTCAAAGCGCTAGCGAGCAACATCACAACCAACCCCAAGGGATAGGGCTCGTTGTATATGAAAAATACAGTAATATATGATAGCATTAAATCGTCATACAAACAGATATGGGTCTTAGTACTTAGGGAAATACAACACGAGCATAGGTACGTCGAGCAAAATAATCCAAACAAGGAAACCCTCATGTATATACCTGGTATCTCAAATTGTAGATCCCTAAACACCAAGCCCGAAGTCTAATACATGAACAATAAAGAAAAGATAACAATCCCATTTCCAATAGTAAACACATCTATGTCAAAATCTCGCAGTCGAAATAAGTGTTATGCGCAGTTCATGCCACTATCATGTCCAACTACATAAAAATGTCATACTCAAATACCCAAAAGTATATGGTGCTCAAGGTTTAGCAAAAATTGCCCAACACGGGGTCTTTAGTCGCTTATAGTCCAACACGAGGACTTTCGTCGCTTATAGTCCAACACGAGGACTTTAGTCGCTTATAGTCCAACACGAGGACTTTACGTGAACTATGAAGTTACCACTAGTAATAGAGTGTCCATTCAACTCTTATACGCCTTGCTATACAATTCTAAACTTTGTATCAGGAAAGAGTCATCTCACATGTATCACACATGAGTTCAATCTATATGAGTGTATACAGCATGCGATTAAACAGAAACACGAAGAAAACAGGAAAATCTCGGATGAGTCGACTCATGCTCACTAATGAGTTGACTCAAGCCTCATGGGTCGACTCGTGGCCAATAACGAGTCGACTGAGCAGAAGGTAAATGGCAACAGGATACAACTTCGTGAGTCGACTCATGATTTTTATGAGTCGACTCATAGCTCATGGGTCGACTCGTATATTGACGAGTCGACTCAACAGAAGCAAAAAGGAAACATCATAACACTTCGTGAGTCGACTCATGATAGGTCATGAGTCGACTAAACCTGATGAGTCGACTCATGATGAGTCGTGAGTCGACTCACGGGCTGAAATCTGCATATAACGAACTGGAACTTGATCTAAACGTTCCCCATCTCGATTCTTCTGATATACAACATATCTAACCTTCAATTTTACTCCATTATACAGTAAGAAAAACATATCTATCATGGGAAACGATCTCTTATAGTTTAGATCTAACATTTAGCCCTAAACATGAAGGAAAAACATTAAACCAATATAAATACTCATGTTTTTATCCTTTAAACAAAATTCCAGATCTGGGTTTTTATTAAAAACTGGTTGGTGGGGATTTAAAATCTTAAACACATGATTTCTAGCATTCACCCTATCAATAGCATTGATTTATACTTGAAAATATGGCTTAGGCTCAATAAAACTCATTAAAAACGTTTATAACTAATTAAAAACATAGGGAAGGGTTTGGGTGAGATGCTACTCGCCTCAAATGCGAAGAAAAGCAATCCCCTTCGCTGAAATCCAAGAGAAATGCTGAAATCCTCCAAAAATTCGCCCAAGATCACCAAGAACGAGCTAGGGTTTGAAGGAGAGGAAGAGGGGTTAGGGTTTCTTGGGAGTTCAGATGAAAAATGGGAGTTTTCGGGTGAGGGAAGTATATATAAGTCAATGAAAACCCGACCCGAAACCCAGCAAACCCGACCCGAAAATACCCAGAAAATCGTCGATGAGTCGACTCATGATATGTCATGAGTCGACTCATGACTCATGGGTCGACTCATAAATTATGAGTCGACTCAGCAGAAAGAAAAAGGGAACAGGACTCGATATCATGAGTCGAATTATGACAGGCGCAAGTCGATTCAACCTGATCAGTCGACTCATGACATGCTATGAGTCGACTCATGAACAAAAATCTGCATACATTGGTTTCTTTTGCACACGATTTGCAAACTTGCAACTCGTCCTCATACCTGAGGCATATACACATACTCATAAGCTCAAAATATCATTTCCATGCATGACCATGCAACAACGATATTTATAATATATATTAAATATTTTTATTCACTCATATTCACACTTGAAAGTTGCCAAAATCAACGGGGTCTTACAGGGAGCCTCCCTCTCGCTATGCTGTGAAAAGGAACGGCTCCTATGAAATCACAATCGGCACGGAGACATGGAGAACCTGCAATAAAAATTGACGGGTCAGGTACAATCATAAATCTGAACACCCGAAATTTAAAAGGGAAATTAAGAACTTTAACATAAATCCTATAAAATAAATAGGATTTTATAGTTGAAGTCTAATTAAACCTATGAATTTTGTGCATGCAAAACAATGAGCTCATATTGCGGTGTAAACCCTCATGATAATTTTTTTTGGTAAAATACCCAAAATACCCCTCGTGTTCAAGGCTAAATTCTAGTCAAGGACACGCTCGAATTGGATCATGATCATCGTATTTGTTCACCTAACACCCCCAATATCACACAATTTTGGCTAATTTTATAAATAAACCCTTCTGTAAAATTTGGTCAATTTTGCAAATAGATACCACCACAAATTTCGGTCTAGTTTCCGCATACCCTTCTAAAAACTTTAGTCATGGATTTATGGTCTAAACTCTTGAAATTTCAGACCTAAAATTTTAGCCCTTTTTACAAATAAACCCCTCTACAATATATGGTTGCTTTTTGCAATTAAACCCCTCAACAATGTTGATTCTTTTGCATAAAACACCCCAAATTTTGATCCATACATGCAATCCATCATCAAAATCGTATCTTTTTCACAAAACCTAACTCATGAGAACAAAAAGCTATGATCTTGGCATATAAATTCATGTCATACTCCCATTACAAGCATAAAATTGCAATCTTTCTTTACAAAGGAGAGAGTTTTGAAAGAGAACTTACCCCAAATCAAGAGGCCTCCTTTGAGCTTGAAGATGAAGAAAAAACCTAGCCTTGAGGGGGAGGGAATTTTCGGCCAAGAGAGGAGCACAAAAATCCAAATTTTAGGGTTTTAAAGGGGAGAGTTTTAATGGGTTTGGAGTTCTTAAAGGGTAAGAACAATGGTGTTTGGATAAGAGGAGGAAGAAGATAGGGTTTAGGGGGGAAAGGACTCTCTTTTGAAAATTTGAAAGAGGGAAAAGTACACCATACAAAAGAAGACAAAAAAGAGGGGGATAGAGACAAGAGTGTCTCGGTTTTTGAACCGAGACACCCAAGGGTGTCTCGGTCGAGGTTAAGACACCCACGGGTGTCTCGGTTGAGTTCGAACCCCCGAATACTCTTTCAAACCCGAATCTCACCCGTTTTCGTTGGTTATTGGATGTTTTGACAAGATCAACACCAATCAACATCTGGCGATTCAAAACCCTAAGGTTAACGCCGGTCAACGCGTAATCCTAGGTCAACGCCAGTCGACACGTTGCGATAAAAATCAACGGTGGGCGATTCAAAACCCTAAGGTCAACGCCGGTCAACGCGTAACCCTAGGTCAACGCCAGTCGACGCGTTGCGACAAAAATAAACGTCGAGCGATTCAAAACCCTAAGGTCAATGCCGGTCAACGCGTAACCCTAGGTCAACGCCAGTTAACGCGTTGCGATCAAAAACCAACGTCGGGCGATTCAAAACCCTAGGGTCAACGCCGGTCAACGCGTAACCCTAGGTCAATGCCAGTCAACGTGTTGTGATCAAAAAGTCAACATACGACGATTCAAAACCCTAGGGTCAACACCGGTCAACACATAACCCTAGGTCAATACCAGTCAACGTGTTGCGATCAAAAACCAACGTCGGGAGATTCAAAACCCTAGTGTCAACACCGGTCAACACGTAACCTTAGGTCAACGTCAGTCAACGCGTTGCGATCAAAAAGTCAACATACGATAATTCAAAATCCTAAGGTCAACGCCAGTCAACGCGTAACCCTAGGTCAACGCCAATCAACGTGTTGTGATCAAAAAACCAACGTCAGACGATTCAAAACCCTAAGGTCAATGCCGGTCAACGTGTAACCCTAGGTCAACGCCAGTCAACACGTAATCCTAGGTCAACGCCAGTCAACGCGTTGCGATCAAAAGTCAACATCGGGCAATTCAAAACCCTAGGGTCAACGCCAGTCAACACGTAACCCTAGGTCAATGTCAGTCAACGCGTTGCGATCAAAAACCAACGTCGGGCGATTCAAAACCCTAGGGTCAATGTCGGTCAACGCGTAACCCTAGGTCAACACCAGTCAACGCGTTGCAATCAAAAAATCAACATACGATGATTCAAAAACCTAAGGTCAACGCCAGTCAACGCGTAACCCTAGGTCAACGACAGTCAACGCGATGCAATAAAAAAACAACATCGGACGATTCAAAACCCTAGGGTCAACACCGGTCAACGCGTAACCCTAGGTCAATGCCAGTCAACACGTTGTGATCAAAAGTCAACATCGGGCGATTCAAAACCCTAGGGTCAATACCGGTCAACGCGTAACCCTAGGTCAACACTGGTCAACGCGTAACCCTAGGTCAACGCCAACCAATGCGTTGCAATGAAAGTGTCGATGCGACGGAAATAGTTAGTTCTAAGTTAATTCAATGACATGAGCCAAACCCAACTCACCGGTCGTAGACTCGAGACTCCGACGATGGCCAGGCAATAAACACAGTGACGGGAGGACTTCAGCTATTCGTCAAAGCATCGAATAGATTGAAAATCAAAGGAGCCAAGTGTTGAAGCTAATTAAAGGTCCTTTACACCGATCTAAGGCTGGACCAATCACATCTAAAGTATTCCTGCCTCTTCTATAAAAGAAGCGAGTCTGGAACGCTTTGGAGGGGATATCTGTAAGCATCAAAAATTACTTATAAGTCTTCGCGAACAGCTCAAAGCTAAGAGAAGATAAGGAATATTATTATCCTATCCACAGAAACTCGATCGACGTCGACGAACGCCTAAAGTGGATCGACGAACTATGTGAAGTAATAGAATTTCAGAATAATGAGGATATGAATGGACCGGGAGCCCTGCATCACTTACAAAAGGGGAAGCGCCGTATGTGTCCCAATTCAATCCACAATGATCTAATCACTGGAGCTTATAAATCTCCTTGTCGGCTTTCCAATGCACTTTGAATTACTCAAATCCGAGTTCGGACGAAGAAATTACGGCGGAAACGGACAAGTGCGAGGAAAAGAGCGTCTCAGCCTAAGTTGAGACACCTCGAGGTGTCTCGGCACAAGCGAGATACCCCAGGGTGTTTCGGCCAAGGCCGAGACACCCTAGGGTGTCTCGGCCAAGGCCGAACACCCAAGGGTGTCTCGGCCCAAGCCGAGATACCCAAAGGTGTCTCGGCTCAGGCCGAGACACCCAAGGGTGTCTCGGCCTCGCTGAGATGCCCTGAGGTGTCTCCAGGCCTAGAAATGAGCCGTTATACGGTTTTAACCGTCGGAACTCCCTTGGAGCCTATAAATACAGTCCCAGACCCTCACTTTTTTCAGAGCTGGAGTTTTGGAGAATTGGCGAAGCCCTGCCGGACTGAAGATTGATCGAGTTCTTCAACGCAAGAGAGAGATTCTTCAGATCTGCATCACCCGCACCCGTTCCTTAGGATTATCCCGTTACGATAATCCTAAGAAGAGCAATTATCTCGCCGTTGCCGAGATAAGCAATTCTGCTTCTAGATCCCTTCACGGATCGACGAAGTTCTGGATTTGATTTGATTATCAGGTAGTCCACGGATATCGACGTCCCCATCACCGGCTAAATTCCCACGCAAGCAAGAAACGACGAACGGATCTTGCGTTATTTTTGAGAAAGTTGTAATCTTTCATTTTCTTTTGTTAAAATTTAAATTCTTTGTAAACAATTGATATTATAATGAGTTCAGCAATGAAGGCAACTTTTACCGAAAACACATATTCTTGCTCATAATTAGTTGTATATCTATCTTGCAAGAATATATTTGTTAATAAGTTTTAATAGATATATAATCGGATTAGATTAGCATAAGACCCTAATCACCCCCCTTTAGGTTCTAACATTTGGTATCAGAGATTGGTGCTCTTTGATTTAAGGTCTAATCAACTTGAGTTAAAGACCCAAGTTATCTTTTTGTGCTAATTTTGTTTATATTTTATTTGTATCTTGCTTGTATATATTTTCATATTATGGACATGCATTGTGCACATTGTTTAGGTTATGCCATAAATATTTCTCCTAGATTAGATAATTTTCCTTATGGTCAATAGTGTGTTAGATTTAAACTTTTTGTTCAATCTAGACACTTCAATTTATGGAAAATTATAGATGATGCTTATATTGTGCCTACTTTGGAGAAATCCAAGTGGAATAAAAATGATCATCGTGTATTTTTAATGAACAAGATTTTGTTAGAATTTTTACATAATGCGTTCAATTCATCTTTTTCTAACAAACTTAATTCTTTTGATAGTGCTTACACATTGTGAAAACTTATAAAAGTACATCAAGGGAATTTGGAGGTGATCCGACAAGCTTTGAAGTATTCCACTTCTAGTTCTTGTGGAGCTTCATCTTCATGCATAGGGCCACTAGGCGATAGCCCTAGTGAGGTTTGCGAGTTCGAATCCATAAATGATTTATCTAGTGTTGAACTTGCTTGTGCTAGTGAAAAATTATTGAATGCCTATAACAAATTGCATAAAAATTTTAATGATTTAAAAAACAAGCATGTTAATTTAAGATCCGATCATGAGTTGTTGATTTCTAAGTTTGATAATGTTTCTAATTAGAATGTGATCCTCAAAGAAAAGAATGATAAATTAAAATCGGATCATGATTCATTGCTTTCAAACTTTGTAT
This sequence comes from Asparagus kiusianus, assembly GCA_022839385.1. Lineage (NCBI taxonomy): Eukaryota > Viridiplantae > Streptophyta > Magnoliopsida > Asparagales > Asparagaceae > Asparagus > Asparagus kiusianus. The sequence continues at coordinate 29,130 of BQKN01053075.1, read as the reverse complement.
TTTAACTCATGAAAATGAAAATGCCATGCTAGAAGCAGAGACTATTAGAAATGAATTTCTATCATTTAAAAATGATCATGTTTGCTCTACTTCTTATGACAATGCACACATATCTCATGATGAATTGAATCTTGTGAAAAAGCACATATCTTGTTTAGATTCAACTTTAAAAGCATGCATTGTTAAAAATGATAAGCTTATGGACTTGTGTGCAAAGTCCCGTGTTAACACTTCCAAATCAAACACCCACTATGCACACATGTATAGCAAAATTTATAAATTCTCTATTTGCGGCCGAAAAGGCCACCTTGCTAAATTTTGTTATGATGCACACAAACCTAAGAATGCTAATACTCCTTATGCATCTCATGTAGTTTCTTCATCACATGTACACACACATGCACCTATTGTTCATCATAAGCATGCTCATGTGTATAGATGTGATCTATGTGGTCGTTTTGGCCATTTGGCAAAATTTTGCTTTGATTTGAAAAAGGTTTCACATTTGCCAAATGATTTTAAAAGACCACAAAAGTTTAAGTATGATGTTTGTGGTAGATTTAGACATCTTGCAAAATTTTGTTTTGATTTGCAAGAGCTTCCTATTTTGCAAAATGCTTCAAATAGACCATGATTGTTTAATGATGTTTCTCATTTGCAAAATAAGTTTAAAAGGTAATCTTTATTTGCAAATGATTCCCGTGCACGAGCTAATGGTCCACAAAAATAAATGGATCTCTTTCATTGCACAAATTATAATCGGAAGGGTCATTTGAGTGATTATTGCTTTGACTGTGTTTGTGCCCCACAAGTGTCCAAATGGGTTCATAACCCTAGAGCTTTGAGCTTAAATGATAGGGGTCATGTCCCTAAACTTTTTGATACCAAGAATTTTAATGTTTTTATTTATCTTTTTTCTTGGTTTTGAAAATTGTGCTTAGAAATTTTTGAATATGAAAACAAATTTCCTTGATCAATTCTTTTGTTTTCATGATTATTAGTTTCAATTTTGATGAGAGGTTTGTGTTTATATAACCCCCCCTGATTTATTGGGTGTTTATTTCCAAACATTGTTTACCGGGTGCTACATATGTTTATATGGGTTGATACTAGCTCAAGAGCTAAATATATTTGCCTCTCTTGATTTTTAAAAAGCAATGATGATTTGGTTTTATGTTCGTATATGATTTACTTGTGATTTATGATTTCATTTGTTTGATTTGTTTTCATTTGAAAACTTTTTACATGATTCTCATGTCTTCTTTCTTGTGATTTCATAAATCTATTTTATACATTGTTTTTATGTTTGTCCATTTGAGACGCTTTTTTATATTGATATATTTATATGTGTTCGCATTATCCTCTTGTATGTGAGTGATATTTAGCATATTTTTTTACATGCTCACATATTTGCTATGATCTTTTATTGCATATATTCTATATGGCATTTTGATAGGGGGAGCAATCCCTATATTTTTCTATGTTTTATACTCACCCATGCTCATATATAGGGGGAGCTTTCACTCTCTTCATCCTTTGTCCCCTTTTTGATGTTGTCAAAGGGGGAGAAATATTGTGAGTATACATTTCCTTGGTTATGCATGTGAATTATAATATTCATTTCTTTTCATGCATATATCCCTTTTTGTAAATTGTTTGTAATCATCAAAAAGTGGGAGATTATTGGCCTTCTTGTTTTGATGATGATTTAACAAACAATTTACATCTAATGTTGTTTGTCTAGTATTTGTGTTTTCTTATTTATTATAGACAAAAAACAAGTTGGATGATGGATGAAATTGCGCATTCACGATCATATCCATTGGAGGTTGGCGGAATAGTGGTTGAAGGCTATACAATTCAAGTAAAAGATCCATTATAAGCTTCATCCGCATAGTATACCAAGTTGAGCTACATCGATGATCAAGATCAAGCTTGGGTAATTTAGTTTAGGTTTTTATATTATGTGTGTTAGTACTTTAAGCTCAATATCATATATACACATATTTTATTGGTTTCTTTGCATATATATGTAGTCATATATATATATACAACACAAGTTTTGGCTTTCATGTTTATAAATATGAAATTACATATTTCATATTTATTATTATGATTTGGTTTAACTACTTAGATATAAAACAAATATATTTTCATATACATACTCATATGTTTTATTTTCTATTGTATTTGTGAAAATATTGTTTTCTCAGTTTATAGAATTAACAATCATTATATACATCTTTTATTAAGTCTACAAAATCTTTTTGTAATGTTTCAAAACATGGTTAAGCTAAAATGTCAAAACTCATGTGTTTGTAATTTCATGTTTTTGATCATATTTGCAAAATGATGCTATTTTACATATGGGAGGTCCTTTTTGAATTGTTAGTTTTTGTAGCATGTGTATTATCATGTCTACAATCATTTTCCAAAGTTTTATATTTTTCTAAATTTATTTGATATTTTTAAACAGGGTTTTAAAATCAGAAAATCCACTTTCAAAACCTATTATAGCCTTGTATCTGTTTACGGTTGACCGCCTTTAGTCCAAAGACTTAATATGCTTTGTAGTGGCTCGTGGTCGACCGTGATGATAGACCGGATAAAGTCCAGAGTGTTTCGCGGTCGACCGTCACGGTCGACCGTCTATTTTCCAGAGCCCTAGTTTTGCCTTTTTGTTGCTCGTGGTCGACCACGAGTTTCCCACGGTCGACCGCCGATCTGACCTTTGGCTTCCAACGGCTAGTTCCTGAGCTGTTTTCTTATGGGCTTTTGGGTCATTTTCTTAGGGTTTTTGCTGAGTTTTTGGGTGGCTATAAATACCCCCTTGCTCTCATCTCTTAAGACATCTAAGAAATGTTTTAAAACAAGTTTAACAAGGGTTTTAAAGTTTTTTTAGTGTGTTTTAAAAGAGTTTAGTTTGTGAAGATTGTTTCACAAGTGGAGGAGATCATCTGCATTCCTTGAGCTTCATTTTAATCCATCTCTCCATCTTGTTATTTATAGAGAAGTTTTCTAAACTCACTTTCTAGCTTTGAATTTATATTATTTGATTATCATTCTATTAAGCTAGTATTTATATTTGAGTTTAGTTAATTTAATTTCACTCATTGTTTACACACACCCATTTGAGCTTATTGTATTTTTATATATAGTATATTTGGGTTGGTTAGAGTTGTAACAATTGAGTGTGAGCTACATTGAGTTCTCATCTATTATAGAGAACATATTTGTTGTTACATTTTTAGTGTTGTAAAGTTTTCGGTGAGCGTTGAAAACTGACATTGTGAGTGATTATGAACGTTGATCATTAAACGTTGAAAGCGACATTATGAGGTGTAGACGTTATTCAGGTGAACGTAGAAAACCCGATTGTGATAGTGGATTTCTCCCTGGGAGTGGGGAGCGGAGACGTAGGACAGAAGGTCCGAACTCCGTGATCATTTGATTGTGTTTGAGTATGCTTTGGCGTTTTTTCCTAATTATGGTCATTGCTCATATCGCCATTGTCTCATTTTTAGTTTGCCCACTATCTAGTTTCAAATTGTTTACCCTTGTGTTAGTTTCATATCCTTGCATATATATCTCATAGTATATCTCATTGCTAGGATATATTCCTTTGTTCATATTGCATATTGTAGGCATCGAAAATTGTCTATAAGTCTCCGTGAACAGCTCAAAGCTAAGAGAAGATAAGGAACGTCATTATCCTATCCACAGAAACTCGATCGACGTCGACGAACGCCTAAAGTGGATTGACGAACTATGTGAAGTAACAGAATTTCAGAATAATGAGGATATGAATGGACCGGGAGCCCTGCATCACTTACAAAAGGGGAAGCGCCGTATGTGTCCCAGTTCAATCCACAACGATCTAATCACCAGAGCTTATAAATCTCCTCGTCGGCTTTCAAACGCACTTTGAATTACTCAAATCCGAGTTCGGACGAAGAAATTACGGCGGAAACGGACAAGTGTACGGAAAAGAGCGTCTCAGCCTAAGTTGAGACACCCCGAGGTGTCTCGACACAAGCGAGACACCCCAAGGTATCTCGGCCTAAGCCGAGCCTTGCTGAGACGCCCTGAGGTGTCTCCAGGCCCAGAAATGAGCCGTTATACGGTTTTAATCACCAAAACACCCTTGGAGCCTATAAATACAGCCCCAGGCCCTCACTTTTTTCAGAGCTGGAATTTTGGAGAATTGGCGAAGCCCTACCGGACTGAAGATTGATCGAGTTCTTCAACACAAGAGAGAGAGATTCTTCAGATCTGCATCACCCGCACCCGTTCCTTAGGATTATCCCGTTATGATAATCCTAAGAAGAGCAATTATCTCGCCGTTGCCGAGATACGCGCTTCTGCTTCTAGATCCCTTCACAGATCGACGGAGTTCTGGATCTGATCTGATTGTTAGGTAGTCCACGGATATCGACGTCACCGTCACCGGCTAAATTCCCACGCAAGCAAGAAACGACGAACGGATCTTACGTTATTTTCGAGAAAGTTATAATCTTTCATTTTCTTTTGTTAAAATTTGAATTCTTTGTAAACAATTGATATTATCATGAGTTCAGCAATGAAGGCAACTTTTACCGCAAACAAACTGGCGACCACAGTGGGAGCCAACAGCCTCGCTGCCGAGGCTGTCGTGACGCAACCAACATTCAAGATCCGGGTGAATGAAGAGATCGAATATGAGTTCGATCAACAAAAGTTTGAAGAGTACCTCTCTTCCTCCTCCCACAGATCCGCCTCTCCAAGCAGACGTAGGAAGGTCTCCTCTTCCAGAAACACCCGCGGGATTTCAGGCTTGAAGATTAAGGATCCCCTCGCCGCCGCTGCACCCATGCCCCGCGACGTCCATGCGGCATCCAAAGAGGTCGAAGCTGTAGATCTAGACTCCTCCTCCGCCATGAAGATAACTGATGAAGGCGCTCCAATTTTGTCAAAGAGGGCACGCTAAAGACGGCGTCAACGCCTTGCGCGACAATTGGCCAAAGCTTCGGAGTCAATGGACGGGATCCGCTATAATGAGGATCTAAAATCAAGGCAGCGCCAAGAACAGCAACGGCGAACCACCAACCTCTCCTCTAAGGTGGAGGCGAATGAATGGGTCCGCATCAAGAAAACTCGCTCTACTCTCGAGGACCGAATCAAGAAACGCCACGCATTGCTCGCGCATGCCCGAGTCCTTCTGCAGAAAGCGGAAGAGATGCAAAAAGAAGAGACGGTTAAGAAGCCGCCCAGACACAAACAGGTGTGGGTACCAAAGGCAAAACCAACACTTAAGACAAAAGTGGATGAAGTTACCGTCCGGCCTTCTTCAAATCTAGATCCCGTTTCCCCTGTCCCCACACCTCCGACAGAGCCGGGTAATAGCGTGGATCTCACAAAATCTAGAGTTCCTCTGAAAGGTCGGCTTGGTCCTCTGCCTGAAGATCGAGGTAAAGCACCAGTGAAGGAGCGATTAGGACCGTTGGAGGGTTCCCAAACAACAATTCAGACTGGGGGTTGTACCAACCCTCCTAAGAATGATAATAAAGGGAAGGCCCCTGTTACCGACCGTATTGGACTGCGGGTTGAAGTTCAAGAGCCCGTTAGGATTTCACGCTCACGAAAGCGTAAATCTGAATGAGTGACTCTTGGGAACGCTAATAAAACGTCATATCCCCAGAGGAAAGCATATTTGCCCGATGGTGATGATGTTATACCTGGGAGGTCATACCAACACCCTATGGGTTGCTCCAGTCATCAAACTGACGAGTTGTACTATAGGGCTGGGGGTACGAACAAATCCCGAAAAAGAAACGTTCGAGATATGGATTCTCACTGTCCGTGTGCCAACATAATCAAGGCAGTGTTATCAGAATGCTGCTGTTCTAAAGCCCTACGAAGAGTTTCTGTGTTTGAGAGAATCTCCACCAGAACGTCCGAGGCCAAACCAAGACACTTCTGTAGAAGGAAACCTGCTCTTCAAGAGGATGTATTTCCAGAAGTGTGTCCGTCAATATGACCGGGAGAGGGAAGTCAACTCGACACTTTAGTCCGGAACAGTTTGCCGCGGTGTCCCAGCGTATAACTCGATTGCGATCAGGGACCAGTAGACGAAGGGATTACCAAAGAATGCAGAAGGGACTCCCTTCAGATGATGAAACTTCGGATGTTTGCTCAGATGCTTGCTCAGACGCTTGCTCAGCGATAGATTCCGATGATACCACATCAAGTGCAGGACAACCCTACGAATCACTCATGATTAGCGCTGAGCAAGTGGCTAAGATCCTTGAGGATGCTCTAGCCAAGCAAAAGGAAAATTTCAAATTTAAAATGGAAATGGCTATACAGCAAATGAGAAAAATACATGACCAGCAAATCACGGCACTGACAACTCATCAACGAGAATCTAACCGTCACAATAATCCTAACCCGGGTGACAACGAATGGGAAGTGGATGAGAATGTTAACATGAACATTCCTCCCGTCAATAACAATACCGGGGGTGGTCCGTCGGATGATAACACTACAAAAGAAGATCACGTTACTTCTCCTCGAAACCATTCGAAGACAGATACAAGCGAGGATAAGAAAATGAGGGATTTGGAAAGCAAAATCAACGCATTGATGAATGCTCAAGAAGTGAAGAGGTCCGGAATACCATGTCCATACCCAAGGGAGTGGGAATCAATTCCATATCCGGCGAAGTTCAATTTGAACAATTTCATGCCGTTTGATGGAAAGGGTTCCCCCACCCAGCACTTAATATATTTTAAGTCACACTTAGGAATAATCTCTGGGAATGAACCTCTAATGGTGCGGTCATTCGTTGGCACTCTTCGAGGAGCGGCCTTTGATTGGTATCGCCGTCTTAAGCCGGGGAGTATCAACAGTTGGGATGACATGGAGGATATGTTTTTGACAAACTTCTTCGACGATGACACTGAGATTTCAATTGGTACATTATTTGATGAGAAACATAAAAATGGTGAGACAGTTGAAAACTTCGTCAAGAGATTCCGGAACAAAGCGATGAACTACAGGGATCCGATCAGTGAAGACTTCATCCTCGAGACTTGTCACAATAATCTTTCGTTGGACATCCTCGAAGCTATGGGAATGGCACTACCAAAAACTTGGAAAGATTTGAAAGTACGAGGAGAACGAGCCGAAAGATTCCTTAAAAGGAAGAAGACTGAAAGGGGTCAAGCGGCAAATAATACTCCACAACAGAACTTTGTTCCTAAAGGTAAAGGAAAGGCACAAGCGAATGCGGTGGACGCGAATTAAACATTCGAAGTGCAAGCGCAACCGCAACGCAACAGAAAGCGCCTCAGCAATCAAGGTGGCAACAACAACCTTAGAAACAAAAGACTTTGGAACCAAAATTCCCAATAGTTTACTCATTCAAAGAGGATGAAGTTCCCAGTATTTTCAAATACCTCATAGAGAACAACAAGATCAAGTTGCCTCCGATCCAGGATCAGGAAGATGCTAAAAGAATTAATGATCCAAAGTACTGCGCATTCCATAGAGCGGTGCATCATCCTACCAAGGCATGCTACGCCCTCAAGGAAAAGATCCAAGCTTTAATCGATGTCGGGGTCATCACTATGAAGCAACCTAAGGAGAAGAAGGTGGGCGCGAATGCAGTGTCGATCAGTTTTGGATCCGTTCCCTTGAACTGGTTTCAGCCTGAGCCATTGATAAACGCGGCGGTAAAGACAGTGAACGACGATCCTCACAAGCAATGCCAGAAAGGACTTGTGCCACACACAGCTCCAAATGGCGAGATTCTTCGGGTTCACCCCAATCTAATTGGAGATGAACAATAGACTGGATTCTCTTCCAAGAAAAGGTCAAAAGGAAAAGGTAAGTCTTATTGTAGAACCGCAGCCATTCCAGAAGGAGACGACGAAAGTATTCCTACTTTCCCATTATCCGAAGATGAGCAGGAAGCCTTTACTACCAGGAGCGGGAATGAGTACCACTTTAAATATCCGGATGCCTTCGAGCAGTTAGCCGAACAGGGGGTGACTAAAGCTATTCCCTCTAGGACATTGGCGGAAATGGGGCTGATCACGACTCCCCCTACACCCGTAGTTGCGGAGAAAACCCAACAAAAACAAAAAGGGAAAGAGCCTCTGCACCAGGAAGTCCAAAACCCGAAGCAGTCTCGGTTTAATCTACCGATTGGAAGAGATAAACCGGGGAGCTCGAGTACTACCCATCGCTTCGATATCATGGCGCAACTAGCTAATATACCGGCTAGAATAACGTTGTATGAACTGTTGCGTCTCTCAAAAGACACGAAGGAAGCATTACAAGAAGCCTTGACCAATTCCGAAGCTTTCTTGACCCGAATCAAGCCATCTCCTGAAGAACCAGAGTCGTCGGTTCAATACTGCAATCTCGCGGCGTACCATTTTCCCTGCATTTCTTTTACCAAAGAGGACATGCAGACGAAGAACTCAAAGCATGACCGGCCCTTGTACTTCACCGGGTACATTGGCTCTAGTGTTGTCAACCGGATCCAAGTCGATCCGGGTTCCGCTGTCAGCATCATGCCACTCCAATTGATGTATAATCTCGGAATACCGGCTAGTAAGCTAGCTTCCATGGGCACTACGATATACGGATTCAACACCAATGGGTCCAGACCCTTAGGAAAGATTCGAATAAAGTGTCAGATCGGGGATTTGAAGTCAGAAGTCACGTGCTACGTAATTGACGCAGAAACCTCTTATAACTTACTGCTGGGTCGACCCTAGATCCACGGTAATCTTATAGTCCCATCAACTCTTCATCAGTGTCTCAAATACGTGGACACCAATAATGAAGTCAAGACGGTGGTCGCGGATAAGCAACCGTTTAAGGGATTAGAGAACTATTTTACCGATTCCCTTCTATACGGTGCTGAATCCGATACTGAACCATCGGCCCAAGGAACAGACAGCGGAGATGAAGCTGATACCGAAGTTGGGTTTGATTATAATGGTGGTTTTGTACTTAATGACATTGTACCCATTGTAATCAATCTTGACGATGAAGAATCATCAGAAAGTAGTTGTAACTGGCAACTTGCCGAAGAAATATCAATAAATGATGATTTAGAGTACTCGATGTGTCTTGATAATATCACTAAGGAGCTGTATGATAACCCTGACTTGTACATGCCAGTTTAATCATTTTGCATGCGGAACGACACTTGTCATCCCCGCAAAGACAGGAGGTGAAAGAGAAGTTATCTACGGTAAAGGAAGAGAATCTCCGATACCAGACCACTTCTTGGAAGAGGAAGACAATGATGATAAACCTGCCCCCCATCTATTTAGGTATAACACGAAAGCGCGTGATCTCATGGAGAAGTATGGATATGATTTCACGCTAGGAGAAGGTCTTTGCTTTGGTCGAGGTCCGCGAGTTCTGCCTCGAATGGCCTATGTACCAAAAGAAAAACCCGATGATTATTATCGCCACAGAAGAGGTTTAGGTTATATCTCCTCATCCGACGATGAGTGTTGCTGGCAAGTTATTGATCAAATTGCTAACAAAGCTAAAAACGGATATTCTTCTGATTCTTCCACTTGGGATTCCGACGCTAGTCTTGGGGAAATGTTCAAAAAGCTAATGTCGAACATGGCTACGGTTGACCCGGCGACGATAGAGGAAGACGATCAAATGCCAACTTGGGAAGATCGTTGGGTTCATCACCTAAACATGCAGTACGGCGATAGGTTTGAACAAAGAGAACCTCCTACCGAAGATCAAGTGGTCCAAGTGAATATGGGTAATGAGGATAATCCGAAGCCAATATTCATTAGCGATAGCCTCCCGCCGGAAGAGAAAGAAGAATTAATCTCTCTTATCAGGGAATACATTAATGTGTTCGCCTAGAACTATGAAGATATGCCAGGACTCGATCCTAATGTAGTAGTGCATCGTCTCAATATTAAGCCGGATATCAAACCTGTCAAACAACAACAAAGACGGTTTCGTCCACAGATGATGGAGGCAATCGAGGCCGAAGTTAAAAAGCTTATTAACTCGGGCTTCGTTAGGGAAAAGCAACATCCCGAGTGGTTTGCCAATATTGTCCCGGTCCTTAAGAAGAACGGGAAAATCAGGGTTTGTATTAACTTTAGAGACCTCAACGCTGCCTGCCTAAAAGACGATTTCCCTCTTCCCATCACAGATGTCATCATCGACAATACGTGTGGGTTCAAGAGAATGTCCTTTATGGACGGATTTTTCGGTTATAATCAGATAAAGATGTATCCGGATGATGAAAAGCATACCGTGTTTAGGGCACCCCTCGGCGTTTTCTGCTACACGGTCATGCCCTTCGGCCTAAAGAATGCAGGTGCTACATATCAGAGAGCCATGTCAAAGATATTTCAGGAGCATCTCCTAAAGACTGTCGAATGCTACGTGGATGATCTGATCGTGAAAAGTCGTGACAAGAATGATCACATTAAAGACTTAAAGACCATGTTCGATCTGATGCGGACCCATCAATTGAAAATGAATCCTACCAAGTCTTTCCTCGGGATGTCCAGTGGTAAATTCCTTGGATTCGTCGTCACCACCAAAGGTATTCACATCGACCCTAATAAAGTAAAGGTAATTAATGAGTTATAACCTCCGAGAAACCTCAAAGAGCTTAGAGGATTGCAAAGGCGGTTGGCTTATATCCGTCGGTTCATCTCGAACCTCTCAGGAAAATGTCAACCATTCTCCAAACTCACAGAGAAGGGCGTATCGTTCATGTGGGACGACGCTTGTCAAAAAGCGTTCGAGAGTATTAAAGAATATCTCTCAAACCCTCCTGTACTCGTTGCACCGAAATCGGGCAAACCGTTCTTGATTTATGTCAAGAGGACAAGCCACTCATTAAGTGCACTGCTTGCACAAGATGACGATAACGGTCACGAACAGGCAGTATATTATCTAAGTCGGACTTTGGTAGGTACCGAATCCCGATATCCCATGATCGAAAGAGAATGTCTCGCCTTGGTATTCGCAATTCAGAAAATGCGGCATTACCTGGTTGGACAGACTATTTATGTTATCTCCAAAGTTAACCCAATCTGAGTATTCATGACGCAGCTAGCTTTCATGAGTTGGCGGTTAGCAAAATAGGCCTTGCTCTTGTCCCAATATGACTTGCATTTTAAACAACAGAAGTCAGTAAAAGGACAGGCCATCTGTGACCTCCTGGCAGCTAATCCAACTACGAATACTGTCGAGATATATGACGACCTATCCGATGAAACCCACGAAGTCAACGCAACTTCACACCAACAAGTATGGCGTTTGTATTTCGATGGCGCTTCCCGAGCAGCTAATGTAGCAAATGCTCCTGGATGTTCTAAGATCTCTTCTGGAGTTGGCATCGTTTTAGTTTCCCTAGGAAAATATCAGATGCCTCGAGCCTACTCGTTGACCGAGCCATGCTCAAATAATATAGCCGAATATAATGCACTACTCATAGGACTCAATTTCGCTAAAGAACTGGGGGTTGAGTATCTCGAAGCTTTCGGTGATTCTCAACTAATAGTTAAGCAAGTTCAAGGGGAGTATGAGGTGCGAAGTCAGGATTTAATACCATATCATAAGATGGCAGCGGAGATGGCAGAATCATTCAAGGGATTCTTCATCGAACACATTCCGCGGTTATAGAACACTTACGCGGATGCGTTAGCAGCATTGGCCGTATCCCTGGCACAGCCTCCTGAAACAGAATAGTTTGTTACAGTAAGGACTCATCAACTCCTAGTACCAATCTACGATGAAAATGGCGAGCAAGAGGATGTTAAAGAGGTCTACTCAACTCAGGTTGAGTTCGAACCCCGTGATTGGTGTTTCCCCATCATCGATTACGTCTTGCATGGAATCTTGCCAGAAGATGTGAAGGAGAGGGATTCAATTCGATGAAGATCACCAAGGTTCTATTATAACACCGAGAGTCGAACGCTGTATCACAGGGGGTACGATGGTTTGCTACTACGTTGCTTATCTGTTAAAGAAGCTGAAGAAGTCCTCAAAGAAACACATGAAGGGGTTTGTGGTGCACACCAACCCGGCCCTAAACTTTATGACCGCATCAGAAGGATGGGATATTTCTGGCCCTCTATGATGACTGACGCAGTCACGTATGCCCGAAAGTGTCATGCGTGTCAGATACACGCGAATTATATGCACCAACCTCCGGAGCATCTGCATCCTTCGGTTACATCATGGCCGTTTGAGACCTGGGGAATGGATATTGTTGGTCCTATAAATCCACCGTCAGTCAAAGGTAACTGATTCATCCTTGCAATTACTGACTACTTCTCCAAATGGGCTTAAGCGATTCCACTCAGAGAAGTTAAGACCAGTAACGTCATTGCATTCATCAAACACCATACTATCTACCAGCATGGTGTCCCAAGATGAATCATACATGACAACGGTCCTCAATTTGTCAGTAATGCCTTCATCAGATTTTGCGAGAAATTCAAAATTCAAGACGTCTCGTCGACAGCTTATAATCCCACAGCAAACGTGTTAGCTGAAGCCTTTAACAAGACTATCATCAAATTGTTATCAAAACTCGTGAAGACCAACAAAAGAGATTAGGATGATAAACTCGGTAAAGCCCTGTGGGCTTACCGCACTACAGTTCGTATATCTACTGGCGCAACCCCGTACTCTTTGGTATACGGATGTGAAGCCATTCTTCTGTTAGAAATATAGATTCCATCTCTTTGAATCGCTCTCGCAACCCAGATGACGACCGAAGAACAACATTAGAAACGTCTCGAAGAACTCGAGATGCTGGATGAAAAGCGCTTAGAAGCTCAACAGCATATTGAGTTCTACCAAGCCAGAATTTCCCGAGCTTTCGACAAGAAAGTTCGACAATGGAGTTTTAAAGAAGGAGATTTGGTCTTAACTAAAAGATGGCCTATGATCCTTAACTCTAAAAAGAAAGGCAAATTTGAGCTCAAATGGGAGGGACCATTCGTAGTAGAGATAGTCTACTCGAGTGGTGCATATCGCCTAGTTACCAAGGAAGGCGATGGGCTTATGATGCCAATAAATGGTAAATTCCTAAAAAAATACTATCCTTAGTACTTTCAGGATAACCAATGTATCGGGAAGTTCCCGGAAGAATTCCACGTGTGATATTCTTAGGGATAACCCGATCACTATAAAAGTGATAATTAAAACATCTACATTTAAACTTTAAATGTTAGAATGTTTCATTTTACCAAATTCATTAACTCTCATGAGTTATTTTCTTGAGATGAGATTCGATCCTTTTGACAGATTGATCTTTCCTTGCAAAGCTACCTACGGATCAAATCAATTGACAAGTGAGACCAACGAATTTTGACCGGCCAATTTTAGCAATCTTTAAAATCGACATGATAAGTCCTAATCATTTAAACATCGATATTCTCCATCGAGTGGCTAGTACCAACTAGTATTTTTACTGTTACCTGTATTCCACTCTCTTTGCTTTCAGGTCAAACCTATAAAAGTTAGGGCCAAAGCCAAATTCTCCTCTCGATTCCTTCCACGAACGAGAGGTCCACTTTCAATTCGAGCAATCAAACCTATAAAAGTTAGGATTGTCTCCGATCTCACTTAGTCAAAACCTGCAGATAGTTAAGACTAAGACCGAGTCATCCCTTTCGATAAACAAAAGATTGCCATTGTTCTTTTTTTTGAACCAAACCTATAAAAGTTAGGGTCGAAATTGGACCCTCAATAAAAGAGGAACTCTTTTTGGATCAAACAACCAATCCTATAAAAGTTAGGGTCGTTTGAATCTTTTCGATTCTCGGAGTGGAGATCCCACTCTTAGTTTCATCTTTCCGGATTCTGGGGGTGGAGATCCCACCTCGAGTTTCTTTTCCAACTATAGATAGAATATAAAATTCTTCCTCTTTAGTATTGAAAGATAGAATATAAAATTCTTCCTCTTTCACTTTGGGTTCGTCTTTATCCTAAACAAGACCTAGGGCCAAGAATATAAAATTCTTCCGCTCCAACTTTGGGTTTGTCTTTGCCTTGAGAAAAGACACAATTCTCAACTTCCAATCCATGCACTTTATGCACGGGGAATCTTATCTCGACTCCTAAATAGAGATAAGCCTACGCCTAACATGCGTTGCCGGTTTAGTCTTTAGCCGATTGAAAAAGACACCAGAGTCTAAGTCTGGGAAATTTTATCCCGAATCCTAAAGAGGGATAAGTCAACGCCTAATACGCGTTGTCGGGCGCCATATTCTCGTAAAATGTGGTGAAGTCTATGTATTCAAAATCATAGCACCAAGTCTAAGAGGAGTAATCCTCTTAGCACAACGTTACATGTGAAACGAGTTTTAATAATTCACATGCTAGCCCGACTCAAACGGTAGTCGGTAAAGGCACATTAAACCCGTTGATGGCTCGGGGTTTGCCAAAAACCCTAAGTCTATGTCTAACACACATCGTCGGTTTAGTCTTTTGCCGATTGAAAAAGACACCAGAGTTTAAGTCTGGGGAATTTTATCCCGAAACCTAAGAAGGGATAAGTCATCGCATAATACGCGTTACCGGGCACCATATTCCTGTAAAAAAGTGGTCAAGTCTATGTATTCAAAGTCATAGCATCAAGTCTAAGTGAATCAATACTCTTAGCACAATGTTACAGGCGGAACGGACTAAAACAATCCGCATGCTAGCCCGATTCAAACGGTATTCGGTAAAGGCACATCAAATCCGTTGATGGTTGAAGATTTGAAAAAATTCTGTAAATATTGTGTCATTTAGATTCACAATCAATAAAGAAATATCATGACAAAAAGATGAGTGTATTAAATCAAAGGCCGACCCTCTACTAATAAGTTAAGTCAAAGCATACAATAAAAAGCTCATCGGCCCGAACGCAGTCGGCGATCAAGAATATGGAGTTCTAACTTAGAAAGCCTATCTGCATAATTCTGCTCAAGTTCTGCCTGCAGGTCAGCTCGGACGAATTCTTCAGAACTGTTCAAGACTTTCGCGGCTTCATTCTTCAGCTTCATTAATCTCTCCTGCGTAGATCCAAGTCTCTCAAGCGTCTGTCCACGAGATTTCTCTAATCTAGCCAACTCCTCTGCCATGATAGCACCAGACTCCTCGGCATACTTCAAAGCCTTCTTCAATCTATCTACTTCCCCACGGTTAGAATCTAAGGAACTGAGTAATTCGGCTCTATCCGTATCCTTTCTCGCAAGAGTAGCCATCAGCTGCACAATAGAATTCTCATGTGACTGAAGCTCACTGCCAACAGAAGATCTAAAATCATGCCACTGCACCAGTCTACACTCCAACTGAGAAGATACGAAAGAAGAAGCTCCATTAGCTTTTAATGCCTCCAACTCTCGAATTTGAGATTCCAGAACAATAAAGTCGGCAGTGAGAGAATCAGCCAACTCTGGATATCCCTCTTCTCTGATCATCGTCATGTAGCGAGAAAGGGAACGTCTAAACTGTTCAAAACAATATCCTTGATGAAGAAGTTTCTTAATCATGCCATCAAAAAAGAGGACAAAGAAACCGAGATCCGTGCGAAAGATGTCTTTGTTGGGATCGGAATCGTCCAAAAGGGCTAGGACACGTTCGTATGGAGATGGTCGAGATCCTGCAGGCCATGGTATGAAAGAATAAGAGACATTCGAACATGATAAAAAGATTTAAAGCAAATTACAAGCATACCAATACCAATAGAGGTCCCCGTAGACTAAGGTCTGACGATCGGCTCCATCAGCCTAGTCTCAACTGGTTCCGAGATGACAGCAGGTGTGGTCGTTGAGGGTATATCAACCTCTTTAGGTAAATCGACAGTGTCTCTCGGCGGTGAAGGAGAGACACCACTATTATGCAAGCTAGCGGTCCTAGAAACCATAGTCGCATCAGTCATGACGGCTGGTCTTATGGTTACACTTCTTTATTTGTCAAATGGAAATTTAGACAAATAAAGAGGATCATGGTGATAGGATTATATGCGTACCCACAAGTTCATCACCCTCAGGTAAACTGGAAATGCCAGGGATCGTAACCGTATCAATCCCGGTGACTGGTCCTGTGATTACACTCCTCCATTAATCAAGTGAAATTCAGACAAATAAAAAATCACGGTGATGAAAATTATATGCATACCAATGAGTCCATTACCCTCAGGTAAATTAGAGATGCTAGGAATCATGACGGAATCAGTTCCAGTAACTGGTCCTGTGATTATAATGCTTTGTCATTCAGATAAAAGATCTGACAAAATAAAGAGAATTAGATATATACCTGCAGACGAATCACCCTCAAAGAATGGTCCTGCAGCCCCTCTGGTGGCCTGCTCAGCCAACATGTCAACCAACAGCCTAATGTCGGAGCCTGAGAAACTTGGTGCTGAGGCATACGCTTGTTCCTCAAAACCTATATCATGGAAAGCCTCATCCTCAACTGGTCTCTCTAATACGGCTCCTGCATGAGAATTTAGGTGTTGGATATATACAGAAGGATGGGAGAAGAAGGAAGAGATTAGATAGTTACATGCAGTGGTGGCGGAAGGTTCTTTTGCCCTAATATCCGTGCCTAGATCCTTCAAGTCATCTGAAAGAAAACAAAGCAGAGAAATAATTAAAGGAGGAGAAAATCTTGAATTCACCAACTCTTTCAACTGCTACTCGAATAGTGTGTCATCGGATTTGGACGTACTTGAGCATAGAATCATTGGTTCAGCACTATTAACCTGCTCAGTATCCATGTTCATGTCAACATCCATGGGCTCGTCATGAATGGCATCACACATTTGCTGCATGAAGCTGTCCAAACGGCTAGAATTAGGGAATACAGAATCTTGTGGAAGCTCACCTTCATAATGGTTTCCTGAAACATGAAACATAATCAAGTTCAATGAATCCAAAAGGAGAATCGTCTTTAATTAATAAAGACAAAAGAGTATTACCCTCTTCTCCGCCGTCGATACCTCCTAATTCCGCTTCATAGGTACGCCGACCGATATAAGGTTTATGAGTGGTCTTCTTCCGTTTCGGAATGCGAACGCTCACAGAGCCAACAGGCTGTTCATGCATGAACTTATTCCGCATCTCGACCTGTCCGGGAGCTTTGCCACTAGGCCGGGACCTCGTATAGCGAGAAGCGAGCGACTCATATTCATCAACCATTCTACCTGGGGTGATAATAGTCATCTTGTTAGGATAAGTGAATAAGACCTTTTGCTCTGGTTTTTAAAAAAATAATGGAGACCCATAAAGGATATGACGTTGATGCCAACGAAAGAGGGCCAGATCCATTAATCCTGAAAAGAAAGAGTCGGACAAACCTGTAATAGGTTCTTCCTCGTTGATATCTAGGTCCACATGTTCTTCCTCGGAAGTCTCATCCTCATCGTCAGTAGAAAGAAGCTCTTCATCATCCTCCATCCTGTCTCTGCTCGAAAGAGAGGGTTTGGTAGGCTTTTTCCCCTGCTTCTTTGAAAGCTCAGCCTTACGAGTAGCCTTGATAGTGATTTGAACCAAGTGCTCGGCCTCTAACTCTGAAAGGCTCCTCACGCCTAGAAACTCATTAGCAGAAAAGAACCACTTGCAGCTGAGAAAAGTAAGCAAAGGCTTGCGCTTAGAGGAAGGGAGAGCGAAGTAGGCCCCAGTGCAGCCCGCCATAGTCCAAAGCCATGCTCGAACACCATCAATAAGCCCTTCCTCAGTCCTCAGACCACGGCTCGGATTCCCAACATACAGCTGGTCGTAACCGAACTGGCGAGCAAAGCGACACGGAAGATAAGGCTCTATATGACAACGGTTCTTCACCTGAAGAACAAGATATTCGACGCGGATGTTCACCAACCAACGAAAACAACCGACGTCAAGAGAAGTCCGACCAGTCCTGGGTTTTTCCTCATCAATCAACACATCACCGTAACGGCCCGAGAAGCAAGAAAAACATTTGAAGAATTCCCAGCTCTTACGAACTTGAAGCTCCTGTTGTACATCAGCGAACGTCTTCCCGAACCATTTACTCCTTTCCAACAGCTGCGCAAAAGGAACGGAGACATCAATAGTACTAGGCACCGACATCAAATCAGGACGATAAAGAACGAGCCACGCCATCAGGTATGTGTACGGAAGCTCGACCTTTACGGAAATAAGGTCGGTCGACGGTTCAGGACCCACCTGCGCAAAACCATCAACCAAGTATCTAAGCCTACAATGGATGCCAGCAACCATCACCGGAAGCAGAGAAAGCTCCCTCCCGTAAGCTAACTGAACGGTAGGGAAGAGCACCTCAAGAGGTAAGGCGTTAGAAAACTAATATGGAACGACGCACTTCTTTAACCAAATGGCAAGATAGCCTGCTAACAGAGTCCTGGGCTGAATAGACTTATGTGCATGGCCAAGAAATGTCTGAAACTTTGTCCCAGTAGAAAAAGCTCCCTCAACACCGGCAGTAGTGTAGGAGCAAGCTTCGGCTTTTTCCATCAACTCATTAATGGCAGAAGGTGTCAAAATGTCTAACTCACGAATAGTTTCGCTTGGACCACCCTCCAAATGTTGAAATAGATAGACGACGAACTGCTTCAAGCTGATCTGTCTCTTCCTATTCGCCTGAGCGGTCACTTTGATTAGAGATGTGTAATAGTGACACGTAAGATCCCAAAGCGTGTCATACATATCGGGCGAATCCTTCTTCATCCACTCCAATTGCATGTTCGAGGGAAAGTACTCCTGGTACGGACAATCCCCCATCGGAAGGCCAAAAACTTTATGCATCTCATGCAAAGCTAAGCCTAACTCTCCACCGCAAGTAAGGAAGGTATTACTATCAGGGATGTACGTCTCTAATAGTGCTAGAAAGTGGCAACAGCTGACCGAAAATCCATACATGGTGGCTCGTATAGGCGCATATAACCCGCTGCTTCTCAGATCACCCTCCCAACGTCCCAAGACGTAACTAGTCATGCGGGTCCACCATCCCTTGGGTTGTGAGTAAACCCAACCAAAACATCTGAAATCTGGTGGAGGTAACTTCCTCACAAGCTTAGCCAAGCGATTCTTCACAGTAGGAGCAGCTGCTGATACCTCGTCTGGGGGTACGGTATCAAGACCCAGAATCCCTGGTCGAAGACCGCGAATATAGTTATGCCTATCGGAGCCTGGAGTCTTATGGTAGGAGATATATCCGTAATGAACTCGGTCGCCATCATCTGTGAGATTCTAGGACATCCGTCGCTGTACAGCCCGCCCCTCCAAATGAGTAAAGGAATACTGACGGGGAATGGAAGGAATATAAAGAAGAGCTCCTTCGTCATTGTTCAACCAATGCTCATCAGGAAAAGTCAACCTAGCCGGATCCTCAACGGAATCTCCAAACAAATAACCAGGCCTCTCTAAAGCCTGAGTGGAAATGGAGTTTGCGGTAAAAGGAGCATCAGTGATCAACTGGCGTAACGAACGGCATCTCCCATCTCGTATCAAACGGCATGACTCATCGGAACGACTTCTATCAAACTGAGGAAGTGGACCAATAGCCTTCCTGTCAGCAATAGAAGAGAAAACCTCCCCACTGTAACCAGTAGTAGCATGAGGGGGAAGACTATCCACATGGAATTCAACTACAAGAAAAAAAGGGTAGAGTTAGAAAATTATCCATAAATTATACAAGAATTAAATCCATCTCACAAGAGAGCGAGATAGGATCTTCCATTGGGCAATTGGCGAGACGATTTCGAGTGTCCTATGCTAGAAGAGCGGTATGCATCATCATGTAAACAACGTGGTAACATACCCCGACCTACACAGTGTAAGACAACACGAAATCGCCCCAATGTGCCGGAAGACTTGAATTGGCCAAACAAAACAAGTCTGAAGCCTCGATCCCCACGAAGGAGGATGTCGGCTCTTCCCGAATGACCCGCGAAGGGGCCAAACGAGGATATAGCAGAACCATAAGTTTCCTGAAACCTCGATCCCCGCGAAGGAGGATGTCGGCTCTTCCCGAATAACCCGCGAAGGGGCCAAGCGAGGATACAATAGAACCACGAATTTCCTGAAACCTCGATCCCCACGAAGGAGGATGTCGGTTCTTCCCGAATGACCCGCGAAGGGATCAATCGGGGATACAGAAAGAACACAGCATGTATACTCACCCCCAAAAGAGAAAGCTACGGAGGAGGATGCCGCGGGAGTGTGACGCCCCTGGGTTCACACGCGGCTGCAGTCCGAGGTGAAACCATGGATGTCAAACCTGCCATGCACCACACCGTGCAGTAACACGTTTCACCATCACAATCACTATCTCTCTAGTGGAGTCAACAACAGGTGTAGGTACAAAGCAAGTGAAAAGTAAATCAACAATACTGGATGAAATGATAGAACACAATACATCTCATCAACGAAATAAACTGTAGTACATAATCAAAGTCTGAAATGAAATAAACTGGAGTTCTTACAAGTCTCAAAATACAGTAAGTCTGAATAAAGGAAATTAAGGCAACACAGCCTTTACAACTCTAGAATCAACTCTCAAATGTCTGACAACACTACAGTGGAGCCCACAGAAAATAATACATAGATAAAGTAAAGCTGAACACTAAAGTAGTCCGCTATCAACCTACGGCTCTCCGTGCTCCTGGCTCGTGACCTGAAAAGGGGGAGGGACAACGAGCGTCAAAGCGCTAGCGAGCAACATCACAACCAACCCCAAGGGATAGGGCTCGTTGTATATGAAAAATACAGTAATATATGATAGCATTAAATCGTCATACAAACAGATATGGGTCTTAGTACTTAGGGAAATACAACACGAGCATAGGTACGTCGAGCAAAATAATCCAAACAAGGAAACCCTCATGTATATACCTGGTATCTCAAATTGTAGATCCCTAAACACCAAGCCCGAAGTCTAATACATGAACAATAAAGAAAAGATAACAATCCCATTTCCAATAGTAAACACATCTATGTCAAAATCTCGCAGTCGAAATAAGTGTTATGCGCAGTTCATGCCACTATCATGTCCAACTACATAAAAATGTCATACTCAAATACCCAAAAGTATATGGTGCTCAAGGTTTAGCAAAAATTGCCCAACACGGGGTCTTTAGTCGCTTATAGTCCAACACGAGGACTTTCGTCGCTTATAGTCCAACACGAGGACTTTAGTCGCTTATAGTCCAACACGAGGACTTTACGTGAACTATGAAGTTACCACTAGTAATAGAGTGTCCATTCAACTCTTATACGCCTTGCTATACAATTCTAAACTTTGTATCAGGAAAGAGTCATCTCACATGTATCACACATGAGTTCAATCTATATGAGTGTATACAGCATGCGATTAAACAGAAACACGAAGAAAACAGGAAAATCTCGGATGAGTCGACTCATGCTCACTAATGAGTTGACTCAAGCCTCATGGGTCGACTCGTGGCCAATAACGAGTCGACTGAGCAGAAGGTAAATGGCAACAGGATACAACTTCGTGAGTCGACTCATGATTTTTATGAGTCGACTCATAGCTCATGGGTCGACTCGTATATTGACGAGTCGACTCAACAGAAGCAAAAAGGAAACATCATAACACTTCGTGAGTCGACTCATGATAGGTCATGAGTCGACTAAACCTGATGAGTCGACTCATGATGAGTCGTGAGTCGACTCACGGGCTGAAATCTGCATATAACGAACTGGAACTTGATCTAAACGTTCCCCATCTCGATTCTTCTGATATACAACATATCTAACCTTCAATTTTACTCCATTATACAGTAAGAAAAACATATCTATCATGGGAAACGATCTCTTATAGTTTAGATCTAACATTTAGCCCTAAACATGAAGGAAAAACATTAAACCAATATAAATACTCATGTTTTTATCCTTTAAACAAAATTCCAGATCTGGGTTTTTATTAAAAACTGGTTGGTGGGGATTTAAAATCTTAAACACATGATTTCTAGCATTCACCCTATCAATAGCATTGATTTATACTTGAAAATATGGCTTAGGCTCAATAAAACTCATTAAAAACGTTTATAACTAATTAAAAACATAGGGAAGGGTTTGGGTGAGATGCTACTCGCCTCAAATGCGAAGAAAAGCAATCCCCTTCGCTGAAATCCAAGAGAAATGCTGAAATCCTCCAAAAATTCGCCCAAGATCACCAAGAACGAGCTAGGGTTTGAAGGAGAGGAAGAGGGGTTAGGGTTTCTTGGGAGTTCAGATGAAAAATGGGAGTTTTCGGGTGAGGGAAGTATATATAAGTCAATGAAAACCCGACCCGAAACCCAGCAAACCCGACCCGAAAATACCCAGAAAATCGTCGATGAGTCGACTCATGATATGTCATGAGTCGACTCATGACTCATGGGTCGACTCATAAATTATGAGTCGACTCAGCAGAAAGAAAAAGGGAACAGGACTCGATATCATGAGTCGAATTATGACAGGCGCAAGTCGATTCAACCTGATCAGTCGACTCATGACATGCTATGAGTCGACTCATGAACAAAAATCTGCATACATTGGTTTCTTTTGCACACGATTTGCAAACTTGCAACTCGTCCTCATACCTGAGGCATATACACATACTCATAAGCTCAAAATATCATTTCCATGCATGACCATGCAACAACGATATTTATAATATATATTAAATATTTTTATTCACTCATATTCACACTTGAAAGTTGCCAAAATCAACGGGGTCTTACAGGGAGCCTCCCTCTCGCTATGCTGTGAAAAGGAACGGCTCCTATGAAATCACAATCGGCACGGAGACATGGAGAACCTGCAATAAAAATTGACGGGTCAGGTACAATCATAAATCTGAACACCCGAAATTTAAAAGGGAAATTAAGAACTTTAACATAAATCCTATAAAATAAATAGGATTTTATAGTTGAAGTCTAATTAAACCTATGAATTTTGTGCATGCAAAACAATGAGCTCATATTGCGGTGTAAACCCTCATGATAATTTTTTTTGGTAAAATACCCAAAATACCCCTCGTGTTCAAGGCTAAATTCTAGTCAAGGACACGCTCGAATTGGATCATGATCATCGTATTTGTTCACCTAACACCCCCAATATCACACAATTTTGGCTAATTTTATAAATAAACCCTTCTGTAAAATTTGGTCAATTTTGCAAATAGATACCACCACAAATTTCGGTCTAGTTTCCGCATACCCTTCTAAAAACTTTAGTCATGGATTTATGGTCTAAACTCTTGAAATTTCAGACCTAAAATTTTAGCCCTTTTTACAAATAAACCCCTCTACAATATATGGTTGCTTTTTGCAATTAAACCCCTCAACAATGTTGATTCTTTTGCATAAAACACCCCAAATTTTGATCCATACATGCAATCCATCATCAAAATCGTATCTTTTTCACAAAACCTAACTCATGAGAACAAAAAGCTATGATCTTGGCATATAAATTCATGTCATACTCCCATTACAAGCATAAAATTGCAATCTTTCTTTACAAAGGAGAGAGTTTTGAAAGAGAACTTACCCCAAATCAAGAGGCCTCCTTTGAGCTTGAAGATGAAGAAAAAACCTAGCCTTGAGGGGGAGGGAATTTTCGGCCAAGAGAGGAGCACAAAAATCCAAATTTTAGGGTTTTAAAGGGGAGAGTTTTAATGGGTTTGGAGTTCTTAAAGGGTAAGAACAATGGTGTTTGGATAAGAGGAGGAAGAAGATAGGGTTTAGGGGGGAAAGGACTCTCTTTTGAAAATTTGAAAGAGGGAAAAGTACACCATACAAAAGAAGACAAAAAAGAGGGGGATAGAGACAAGAGTGTCTCGGTTTTTGAACCGAGACACCCAAGGGTGTCTCGGTCGAGGTTAAGACACCCACGGGTGTCTCGGTTGAGTTCGAACCCCCGAATACTCTTTCAAACCCGAATCTCACCCGTTTTCGTTGGTTATTGGATGTTTTGACAAGATCAACACCAATCAACATCTGGCGATTCAAAACCCTAAGGTTAACGCCGGTCAACGCGTAATCCTAGGTCAACGCCAGTCGACACGTTGCGATAAAAATCAACGGTGGGCGATTCAAAACCCTAAGGTCAACGCCGGTCAACGCGTAACCCTAGGTCAACGCCAGTCGACGCGTTGCGACAAAAATAAACGTCGAGCGATTCAAAACCCTAAGGTCAATGCCGGTCAACGCGTAACCCTAGGTCAACGCCAGTTAACGCGTTGCGATCAAAAACCAACGTCGGGCGATTCAAAACCCTAGGGTCAACGCCGGTCAACGCGTAACCCTAGGTCAATGCCAGTCAACGTGTTGTGATCAAAAAGTCAACATACGACGATTCAAAACCCTAGGGTCAACACCGGTCAACACATAACCCTAGGTCAATACCAGTCAACGTGTTGCGATCAAAAACCAACGTCGGGAGATTCAAAACCCTAGTGTCAACACCGGTCAACACGTAACCTTAGGTCAACGTCAGTCAACGCGTTGCGATCAAAAAGTCAACATACGATAATTCAAAATCCTAAGGTCAACGCCAGTCAACGCGTAACCCTAGGTCAACGCCAATCAACGTGTTGTGATCAAAAAACCAACGTCAGACGATTCAAAACCCTAAGGTCAATGCCGGTCAACGTGTAACCCTAGGTCAACGCCAGTCAACACGTAATCCTAGGTCAACGCCAGTCAACGCGTTGCGATCAAAAGTCAACATCGGGCAATTCAAAACCCTAGGGTCAACGCCAGTCAACACGTAACCCTAGGTCAATGTCAGTCAACGCGTTGCGATCAAAAACCAACGTCGGGCGATTCAAAACCCTAGGGTCAATGTCGGTCAACGCGTAACCCTAGGTCAACACCAGTCAACGCGTTGCAATCAAAAAATCAACATACGATGATTCAAAAACCTAAGGTCAACGCCAGTCAACGCGTAACCCTAGGTCAACGACAGTCAACGCGATGCAATAAAAAAACAACATCGGACGATTCAAAACCCTAGGGTCAACACCGGTCAACGCGTAACCCTAGGTCAATGCCAGTCAACACGTTGTGATCAAAAGTCAACATCGGGCGATTCAAAACCCTAGGGTCAATACCGGTCAACGCGTAACCCTAGGTCAACACTGGTCAACGCGTAACCCTAGGTCAACGCCAACCAATGCGTTGCAATGAAAGTGTCGATGCGACGGAAATAGTTAGTTCTAAGTTAATTCAATGACATGAGCCAAACCCAACTCACCGGTCGTAGACTCGAGACTCCGACGATGGCCAGGCAATAAACACAGTGACGGGAGGACTTCAGCTATTCGTCAAAGCATCGAATAGATTGAAAATCAAAGGAGCCAAGTGTTGAAGCTAATTAAAGGTCCTTTACACCGATCTAAGGCTGGACCAATCACATCTAAAGTATTCCTGCCTCTTCTATAAAAGAAGCGAGTCTGGAACGCTTTGGAGGGGATATCTGTAAGCATCAAAAATTACTTATAAGTCTTCGCGAACAGCTCAAAGCTAAGAGAAGATAAGGAATATTATTATCCTATCCACAGAAACTCGATCGACGTCGACGAACGCCTAAAGTGGATCGACGAACTATGTGAAGTAATAGAATTTCAGAATAATGAGGATATGAATGGACCGGGAGCCCTGCATCACTTACAAAAGGGGAAGCGCCGTATGTGTCCCAATTCAATCCACAATGATCTAATCACTGGAGCTTATAAATCTCCTTGTCGGCTTTCCAATGCACTTTGAATTACTCAAATCCGAGTTCGGACGAAGAAATTACGGCGGAAACGGACAAGTGCGAGGAAAAGAGCGTCTCAGCCTAAGTTGAGACACCTCGAGGTGTCTCGGCACAAGCGAGATACCCCAGGGTGTTTCGGCCAAGGCCGAGACACCCTAGGGTGTCTCGGCCAAGGCCGAACACCCAAGGGTGTCTCGGCCCAAGCCGAGATACCCAAAGGTGTCTCGGCTCAGGCCGAGACACCCAAGGGTGTCTCGGCCTCGCTGAGATGCCCTGAGGTGTCTCCAGGCCTAGAAATGAGCCGTTATACGGTTTTAACCGTCGGAACTCCCTTGGAGCCTATAAATACAGTCCCAGACCCTCACTTTTTTCAGAGCTGGAGTTTTGGAGAATTGGCGAAGCCCTGCCGGACTGAAGATTGATCGAGTTCTTCAACGCAAGAGAGAGATTCTTCAGATCTGCATCACCCGCACCCGTTCCTTAGGATTATCCCGTTACGATAATCCTAAGAAGAGCAATTATCTCGCCGTTGCCGAGATAAGCAATTCTGCTTCTAGATCCCTTCACGGATCGACGAAGTTCTGGATTTGATTTGATTATCAGGTAGTCCACGGATATCGACGTCCCCATCACCGGCTAAATTCCCACGCAAGCAAGAAACGACGAACGGATCTTGCGTTATTTTTGAGAAAGTTGTAATCTTTCATTTTCTTTTGTTAAAATTTAAATTCTTTGTAAACAATTGATATTATAATGAGTTCAGCAATGAAGGCAACTTTTACCGAAAACACATATTCTTGCTCATAATTAGTTGTATATCTATCTTGCAAGAATATATTTGTTAATAAGTTTTAATAGATATATAATCGGATTAGATTAGCATAAGACCCTAATCACCCCCCTTTAGGTTCTAACATTTGGTATCAGAGATTGGTGCTCTTTGATTTAAGGTCTAATCAACTTGAGTTAAAGACCCAAGTTATCTTTTTGTGCTAATTTTGTTTATATTTTATTTGTATCTTGCTTGTATATATTTTCATATTATGGACATGCATTGTGCACATTGTTTAGGTTATGCCATAAATATTTCTCCTAGATTAGATAATTTTCCTTATGGTCAATAGTGTGTTAGATTTAAACTTTTTGTTCAATCTAGACACTTCAATTTATGGAAAATTATAGATGATGCTTATATTGTGCCTACTTTGGAGAAATCCAAGTGGAATAAAAATGAT
This sequence comes from Asparagus kiusianus, assembly GCA_022839385.1. NCBI lineage: Eukaryota > Viridiplantae > Streptophyta > Magnoliopsida > Asparagales > Asparagaceae > Asparagus > Asparagus kiusianus. Next base: position 2,141 of record BQKN01053075.1, on the reverse strand, counting down.
CATCGTGTATTTTTAATGAACAAGATTTTGTTAGAATTTTTACATAATGCGTTCAATTCATCTTTTTCTAACAAACTTAATTCTTTTGATAGTGCTTACACATTGTGAAAACTTATAAAAGTACATCAAGGGAATTTGGAGGTGATCCGACAAGCTTTGAAGTATTCCACTTCTAGTTCTTGTGGAGCTTCATCTTCATGCATAGGGCCACTAGGCGATAGCCCTAGTGAGGTTTGCGAGTTCGAATCCATAAATGATTTATCTAGTGTTGAACTTGCTTGTGCTAGTGAAAAATTATTGAATGCCTATAACAAATTGCATAAAAATTTTAATGATTTAAAAAACAAGCATGTTAATTTAAGATCCGATCATGAGTTGTTGATTTCTAAGTTTGATAATGTTTCTAATTAGAATGTGATCCTCAAAGAAAAGAATGATAAATTAAAATCGGATCATGATTCATTGCTTTCAAACTTTGTATTTTAACTCATGAAAATGAAAATGCCATGCTAGAAGCAGAGACTATTAGAAATGAATTTCTATCATTTAAAAATGATCATGTTTGCTCTACTTCTTATGACAATGCACACATATCTCATGATGAATTGAATCTTGTGAAAAAGCACATATCTTGTTTAGATTCAACTTTAAAAGCATGCATTGTTAAAAATGATAAGCTTATGGACTTGTGTGCAAAGTCCCGTGTTAACACTTCCAAATCAAACACCCACTATGCACACATGTATAGCAAAATTTATAAATTCTCTATTTGCGGCCGAAAAGGCCACCTTGCTAAATTTTGTTATGATGCACACAAACCTAAGAATGCTAATACTCCTTATGCATCTCATGTAGTTTCTTCATCACATGTACACACACATGCACCTATTGTTCATCATAAGCATGCTCATGTGTATAGATGTGATCTATGTGGTCGTTTTGGCCATTTGGCAAAATTTTGCTTTGATTTGAAAAAGGTTTCACATTTGCCAAATGATTTTAAAAGACCACAAAAGTTTAAGTATGATGTTTGTGGTAGATTTAGACATCTTGCAAAATTTTGTTTTGATTTGCAAGAGCTTCCTATTTTGCAAAATGCTTCAAATAGACCATGATTGTTTAATGATGTTTCTCATTTGCAAAATAAGTTTAAAAGGTAATCTTTATTTGCAAATGATTCCCGTGCACGAGCTAATGGTCCACAAAAATAAATGGATCTCTTTCATTGCACAAATTATAATCGGAAGGGTCATTTGAGTGATTATTGCTTTGACTGTGTTTGTGCCCCACAAGTGTCCAAATGGGTTCATAACCCTAGAGCTTTGAGCTTAAATGATAGGGGTCATGTCCCTAAACTTTTTGATACCAAGAATTTTAATGTTTTTATTTATCTTTTTTCTTGGTTTTGAAAATTGTGCTTAGAAATTTTTGAATATGAAAACAAATTTCCTTGATCAATTCTTTTGTTTTCATGATTATTAGTTTCAATTTTGATGAGAGGTTTGTGTTTATATAACCCCCCCTGATTTATTGGGTGTTTATTTCCAAACATTGTTTACCGGGTGCTACATATGTTTATATGGGTTGATACTAGCTCAAGAGCTAAATATATTTGCCTCTCTTGATTTTTAAAAAGCAATGATGATTTGGTTTTATGTTCGTATATGATTTACTTGTGATTTATGATTTCATTTGTTTGATTTGTTTTCATTTGAAAACTTTTTACATGATTCTCATGTCTTCTTTCTTGTGATTTCATAAATCTATTTTATACATTGTTTTTATGTTTGTCCATTTGAGACGCTTTTTTATATTGATATATTTATATGTGTTCGCATTATCCTCTTGTATGTGAGTGATATTTAGCATATTTTTTTACATGCTCACATATTTGCTATGATCTTTTATTGCATATATTCTATATGGCATTTTGATAGGGGGAGCAATCCCTATATTTTTCTATGTTTTATACTCACCCATGCTCATATATAGGGGGAGCTTTCACTCTCTTCATCCTTTGTCCCCTTTTTGATGTTGTCAAAGGGGGAGAAATATTGTGAGTATACATTTCCTTGGTTATGCATGTGAATTATAATATTCATTTCTTTTCATGCATATATCCCTTTTTGTAAATTGTTTGT
>BQKN01053074.1:0-11957 GCA_022839385.1 Asparagus kiusianus | reverse complement strand
CACCTTGCGCACCGGAGGTGCTGCCGAAATTTCCGCTGCGCACAACACATAAAAGAGGGGGTAAAATAGTATAAAAATTTTAAAAAAAATTTAAATAGAGCACTCTTCCACAAAATCATTCTGAGAAGGAAAAAAAAGCGTAAGTTATACTAAATTCCCGTAAACTTTCAACGTTTTGCAGTAAACCCTTAATAACTTCCATAATTATACTAAAACCCAAGAACTATCAGCGTTTTACGGTAAATCGCCGATCACATTCAAAAGCACAAACCTTTGAAATTACAGAAAATCTTTATAAGTTTTAGAGTTTTGAAGGTCATCCTCGTAAGCTGGAACTAAAAAAACAACAGAAAAAGGCATTTTGAAGGATAATTTTAACTAAAAAAACAACTTCGATTTGGGACTTCAACATAGGCTGGATCAAGAGGAGAATGTATGATAAAAGTCAAGAGATTTCTGTTTTTAGGGTTGAAAATATAAAAACCTCAAAGAGTTTTTTAAAGGTTATTTTGATAGTTTTAAGTCACATGAGTTGCGCATATCATGTCAAATGTAAGTGTGTTAACTTTTTTTTTTTTTGGTTGGGGGGGGGGGGGGGAGTGGGGGTGTTGTTTAAGAAGTAGAAAGTTTTTTAACGTATAATGTAATTTACCAAAAAAAAAAAAAATTCATCTTGTTAGGATACCAACTTTAAAGTTGATGATTACCTGATCTTTAAATTTTGCAGTGATTTTTAATTGTGTGTAATAAGTTTTTGTGAGATTATACGTAACTTTTGATAGTTAAACATTTTTACACGGAAAACCTCTGTTAAAAAAAATCCCGTGGAAGAGATCTCCTACTCTCACAGGTGAACGGAATCTTTTAACGGTTCAAACTTCGACACCTCAAACCTCATTGATGAACTCACCTTCTAGAAATAAAATTTAATCCTCCTCCTTCTAGACTCCTTATTAAATTCCTCTGACGAGAAAAACGAAAACCAATCTTGACTAATTCCTTTAGAAATCAGCACACCCAATAATTCACCCTAAGAAGTCAACCATCGGGCCCAACTAGACCTCTCCCCAAAGGGCTTTTCGGTATTAGTCCCCTACAACTTTCATATTTTGTGTCTCCATCCCATATTTTAAACTTTGCTCCTCAAATGTTGAAGTGTCTTGAAATTGATCCCTGAATATTCATATTTTGGAATTAATCCCCCGCACCTGGGTCTGGACTACAGGGACCAATTTCAAGACACTTATAACATTTGGAGGACTAATGTCAAAATATTTAAAGATTTTGGGACTAATTTTAAAATATGAAGATGTGGGGGGCGTGATATAAAAATATGAAAGATGTGAGCACTGATATTCGAAAAAAAAACCTTACCCAAAACAAAGTTCCACGTCATCAAACACCAATTAATTCCAAGATTTGAACAAGATTTCAAACACTCAGCTACAAGCCTCCCACGTGTTAAAGGTCTTATGACGACTCCACCGATGACGGCACCGCGCCCTTATAACAACTGCTCCCGTACTCATTCCCTGATCCCAAAAAATGGCGCTCTCGAATCCAATCCTCATCCTCCTGATTCTGGTCACCGCCCGGTGCGCTGTCGCGCAACCGTCTCCGTCCTCCCTTACCGGCGACGACAAAGATCTCTACGGCCAAAATTTCAATGCTGCCACCGCCATCTTGATCGTCGTCATCGTCTCCGCCTTCTTCTTCCTCGCTTTCTTTTCCGTCTACTTCCGCCGCTGCTCCCGCGACCGCTCCGCCGTCGTCCCCGCCGCCGGGGCCGCCGCCGCCTCCCGCCGCGGGGGCCGAAGGGGGCTGGACCCTGCGGTGGTGGAAACCTTCCCTACTTTGCCTTACTCGGCGGTGACCGGACTCAAGATCGGGAAGGAGACGCTAGAGTGCGCCGTTTGCTTGTCGGAATTTTCAGACGATGAGACGCTGCGGATGCTCCCCAGGTGCTGCCACGTGTTCCATCCTGAGTGTATCGACACGTGGCTCGCGAGCCACGTCACGTGCCCAGTCTGCAGGGACAACCTGTCGGTGGCCCCCGCAGATCTAGAGGCGGGACCCGAAATTCCCGAGCCGGAGGAGACGGGCGGGGCGGGTAATAGCATTAACAACGGTGTGGACGTGGCAGCTGATTCGGGGGTGAATAGGAAAATGGGTAGGTCCCACACGGTAGGTCACGTGAGTGAAGGAGTCGACAGGTTTACTCTGAGGCTGCCGGAGCACGTGAGGAGGGAGATCGTGGCGGCGGGGAGCTTGAGGAGGTCGGCGAGCGTGGCAGTGTTCGGAGGAGGAGGAGGAGAGGGAAGCACGAGGAGGGGGTACAGAGGGAGAAGCGGCATGTGGGCGGGGTTGTCGGATCGATGGGCGTCGGGGATACTGGCGAGGGTGTCGACGTGGAGGAGAGGTGAGGGGGAGGGATCGGTGAGGAGAGGAGAGGTGGCAGAAGGATCGATGAGAGGGGGGATGTTTGATTGCCTCGGCGGCGGCGGTGGCGGTGGTGATAGAGGGGAGTCGTCCAGCAGCGCGGTGGATGACGAGGAGGCTCCGATGAAGGTTTTTAGTCGATCTTGAAGGTAATTAAGGGGTTTGTTTGGCACCTCGTCCGGATCGACCAGCGGTTTATTAGTTCAAATTTTGGCCTTTAAACTAGTTTACATCTTGATTACACCGAGGTACGGTTCAAAACTAAATCGGTTTAGGCCAAAATCGAGTAATTAAAGAGAATTGCGAAGCTGACCCTAATTGTGCACGTAATCGGAGGATGTGTATAGTTTGAGAAAATTGTGCTCGGGCCTAATCAAAACAATGAGATCAACTGTGAGACAAGTGACGTGTTTAATTCATTATTAACTATAGATGCTGGATGTACCTCTTAAGAAAATAACTAGAAAAATAATACGACATGTCTCGTCTCATTTTTGCTCTCATTAAGTTGAGTTTATGTCCATGAAGAGGTGCTTGTACTGGATTGTAATATTTTGCTTTGGTACGTAATAGAAGTTGGAGGGGATGAAGTGCAATTTGCATAATGTAAATTAATTTACTTGACGTGGTGTATAATTCTCTTTTCTTTTCTTCCCCAAACACGCTAATCCCCACCCCCCACCCCCCCCCCCCCCAACCACCTTTTGCCCCCTTTTTTGCGTAAATTCCGATGTCAAATGTGATTTTATCATCGGTTTTTCTATAGAGTGCCCTTGGGCACTCTATAAGAGAGGAGAGAGAGATAGAGAGAAATGAATGAGGAGAATATCCCAATGCAAATCAGGGGACCCCCTCCTCATTCATTTCTCTCTATCTCTCTCCTCTCTTATAGAGTGCCCAAGGGCACTCTATAGAAAAACCGTTTTATCATAATAAGAAAGCACATAAGAGTATATGCTGTCTCCCTTTCTGTGGCGTTGGATATGCAATTCTGCATTTATTGAATGAAGAGCTGTTGGATGGAAAAAATTTGTTGGAACCTTTTTCTCGAAAAAATTGGGGGAACCAAAAATATCAGAATTGATTATGTTGAAAGAAGGAAAGAGCTAGAAAAGATTAACGTCTATTTCGGTTTAAATGCGTCTCCATCAGTTTCGGGTCATAAATGTTAAATGCATCTCCATCAGTTTCGGGTCATAAATGTTCTAAAACGTAACTTGTATTTTTACGGGAGACAAGTGAAGATATGATTAGACTAAAGATGGGCCACAAGATCGACATGTCATTTAATCATATATATCCAGATGCTCATGGCCTTTCTCAGCACCTGCAACAGAGAAAATATGAATTCTTTGAGTTTTCAAAATCCATTGCAATTTGCCTGTTGAGAATGTAATAAAAGCTTTCATGAATTTAGCCCCACGGTTGAAATCTCCAACTGTACACATGAATTCATACATTTGACAGACCACAAACTGCATTATCTTGATAACACTAGCTATAACACTCCTCTTCATTTTCATTTTAATTCTTGATTTCCATGATAGAGTAGTGTTATATGCCCTTAAACATCCAATACATTTTTATTGAATATTAATTAAGTTTTATTGTTGCACATGTTGTTTGAGTATCTTTTATATTATTATTATATTATTCTTAGAAATTATTTTGTTAGATCATGTACTGCGATGGTCACTTGTTTGGAGATATGATCTAATTCAGAGGTTTCTTAAATTTGTGCTTAACCTATAACTAGTAAAGGTTATCTTTGTTATAACAGGTTATTATGCATGACAACGACATATGAGATGTGATGGTTGATCTCAGCCATCGGGAATGAAGATTCTCAGGGTGTATGTCATAAGCGCATACTTGATATGTGAAGCACTATCTGGATTCTCTAGGATGAGTCATCTAAGAGAGAGAATTTGAAATGTTATATGGTCCCTTAGACTTGATGATATTCACTACTGCAAAGGGGACTATTGGCGACGGACAAATCCGTCGCCAAAAGTCGAAAATCCGTCGCTAAATGTTTTAGCGACGGAAAAATAGAAATTCTGTCGCTAAAAAGCCGTCACTATTACCACGGTAGGTAAAGACACTTTTAGCGACGGCCTATCCGTCGCTAAAAATCACCGACGGTTATATAGCGACGGAAAATCCGTCGTTTATGTATAATTTTATGACGACGGTATTTTCCGTCGCTATATATTTAACCATCGCTATATTTATTGGCGACGGATAGGCCGTCGCCAAAATCTATACTTTTTGGCGACGGTAATCTCCGTCGCTATACATTTTTCCGTCGCTATATTTATAGCGACGGAAAATCCGTCGCCAAAAGTTATATTAGTGCATGTTTGGCATGTCAGTTTTCCGTCGCTAAAAGATCTTTTAGCGACGGATATTCCGTCGCTAAAAGTAATCTGAAATTTTTTTAAATTTTTTTTTGAAAATTTGAAATTTCTGTACAATATATTTCACAACAATAACATGTACAATAAATTTACACAACACAAGCACATATAACACATATTTCATTCTCACGCATATATAACAATTATTTCACTAAAAACATAATAAATATCCCAACATTATAAATGTTATTTATACAGCACACCCATTGTTTTTAATGTTAAAACAAATAAAATCAGTCCCGATCATCATCATCCTCATCACCAACTCCACCTTGTCGAGAAGTCCCAGCCTAAAAATATAAATAAAACGTTATAGAGCAATACGTACATCATCAAAAACTGAATTTTACAGTAAAGTAACAAATTATAAAACAACAAGGCATGACATGCAAGTATAGCAATAATAGAGTATCATGGCATATTCTTACATGTTATATGATTCAGAGAGAGTATCATGGCATATTTTTATGTATTATACGCAAGCACGCACATGTTTTTAACAACGCACACACACACTCTAACCTCACCCGCACACACGCACGCACCCGTACCTATCTCCACTAACACGCACACACGCACGCACTAGTACCCAGCTCAACCCAATCCCCACACTTCCCCCTCCCCCACCACGACCAAACCCAACATCAAGCACGCACATAACGACCACGACAATACAACACATGCAACACCACAACACAATAATAACAACACCACCACCACCATAATAACAATCCCCCAACCCCACCCACGAACCAACCAAACTCCTACCCCCCACCCCCTCCCCCTCCATCATCATCACCACCACCACCACCACGACGATGAAAACACCCACCAACCAACAACATAACCAACGACCCTACGCACGAACGCCCCACAACAAAACAAAATAACAACCAACTAACCAACTCACTAACCAATACAACCATCGCTACGCACGCACGCACCATCAACACCACCATCACATAAAACATTAAGTATATAATTTTAGTTGTGTTTCGGAGAAAGATATAGTTTGTGTGTAACAGTTTGTGTGATATCATTTAGTCACATGACATACTCATAACTAAGTAAGAATTTTATATTTAATTCATTTAATTAAAAAAGAAATATATATATATTACCTGATCCGCCAAAAACCGTCTCCTATATGCCTCCTGAGAATCAGAAGGCAGAGTCGATATGAACTGGGCGAATTCCAGCTCCTTCTGCTCCCGGCGCCTCCGTTCTTCCTCCGCCATCTGGAGTAGCTCCGACTCCCGACGCGACTGCCAATCTTCCATCGCTTTCATCCGCTACTCCATAGTCGGGTCTTGAGAAGAACTGCATCCTGGTGGAGCTGCAGACTCGTAGGTGCTACTGGAGTCGTACGGCCGATGCTCGGATCCTCTCCACCTGTATCTGTTCTTCTTACTCGGTCCAATGACCGTCTCGATGATGCTATCCTCCTCCTCTCTACTTAATCGGGTTGGAGTGTTAGAATCGACCTGAGTCTGTGATAATTGCTCCTGCACCTTAGCATGTAATTTCTCCTGCGATATACCAAAACAACTCGGTCAATTCTAACACATTTAAAATGCATTGTTATAAAAATAAAATATACAAATTAACTGCTACTTACAGCCAGATCCCGGTTCTGCGCTTTCTTCACTTCATCGGCGTAATTTGGACTCCAACCAGTCAGAATACGATCTGCAAAATGCCCGAGTTCTCCCCTTCCCTATTTTATTCACATATATCATTAACTCATAACACATAAATTATACTCAAATTGATAACCTAAGAGCTAATATATTATATACCTCAAGCGCCAATTGATGATAATGCTGGCTGAAGGACCTGGAGCCCCCGTGATGCTCGTAACTGCGGGGCGCATTGCGGTTCCTCCTTGCTGTTTCAGCTTGATCCTGCAAAACAATGTTAAACAGATATAATATAGAATTTCAAACAATAAAAAAACTATATACTTTAATAATACCTGAATTTCGGCCGTGTCCCAATAAGCGCAAAGTGCAAAAAAATCTACTTCATCTACGCGCTCGTCAAGATGTCAATAACGCTCCCAATCTTCTGTTCTTTGAATAAAATATTTTTTCTTCAGCTCAAACCGCCACCTCTTGAACGATAGATTGATTTGCGTGAAGCAGTAAGTCCAGGCACAAGCGTAATCGTCAAGAAAGAAAAATCACTTCAGCATGCAATGAAAAAAGAGATACAAATCAGTGTGTTAAACAAAATAATAAAATGACTAATAATTATGAGAATTAAAATAAATGACTCACACATATATATCTCCAACAAGCTACCAGCGCATCAATCCGCTGCGACTTCCACGTCAAAAATATGTTGAAGAAATCATGTCTCCTGGCTAAAGCGGCGAGGAAATTGTTGAAAGAGTTAGCAAATGACCCGACAGGCACGTCGTTCTCCCATCGGATCACAGCCCTCCGATGAATATCTAGGATGAGGTTCTGTGGCTTGGTACCACTGCGGCCGCGCCTAGTAGGTCGCTCGGTACCTACGAAAAAAAATGAAATTCAGGCGAAATATAAATCAATCAATATCGATAATACAAATTAAAATATTAACAGATAAACTATAAAAATCTATACACGCCTTTCAATTCGAGGCATCTACGCCTTGCTTGTTCATACCTATGCTGTGCGATAGGTCGCAAATCATGATAAGCATCCCAATCCCCCTTCACCTTGGCCGGGTCATGGGCTCGCTGATCCGGAATAGAATCCGGCGGTAGTGGCGCAGCTTCTACAGCTACGCTATATGGCTCATATCGGCGCTCCACCAATACATCTGCATGCGGAGGAGGCGGCGGCGGCATCTCTGCATGCTGGGTAGGATCAACGAGTGTCTCCGCATCAGGTGGAGCATCTCCTCGTCCTGTGTCCTGTGGCGGCGAGTCATGTGTAGCAGCTATGTGGCCTGCGTAGGAAATGTTAAAAAATAATGTTAGGCTCGTATTAATAGTTTATAGAAATGTACAGATATAATAAATAAATAAAAATACCTGACGTAGAGCCATGTGCGTCGCCTCCAGAATGTCTACCAAAAAGTCTCTCAAGCGCTCTCTTACGTAATCCTTTTGTCATCTATACTTTGAAAACATAATGAGTACCCAACAAAACTATAATACATGACAAAAACTGATACATGATAACCAGTCAAACAGATAATATAAAGGCAATACTATAATACATGACACAAACTGATACATGATAACCAGTCAAACAGATAATATAAAGGCAATACTATAATACATAACACAAACTGATACATGTTAACCAGTCAAACAGATACATGAATGTTCTTTTTAAATCATAACCAAGTATTATATTATTATTATGATGTTGAGGCTCTACTCTGCGACCGTGTGCGGTTAGCCTGCGACCGTGTACATGCCGACAAAAGGACTGTCCTTATAGTTGTTAGCCCTTATGTTTTGATGATGTTCTTACAACCACCATTATCGGTACTAATGGCTTATTGAGTGAAAATATAGTAATCCTATTTATCAAGCTCGTTAGTGCCATTAAAGGAGGATGGATGGAATATATGCTACAAAGATGATATCTAAAGGAGGAGGAGGCCAAGAGATGAAGCAATGTTATTTCAAGAACAACAAAGTCATACAAAAAGCTTCATCCGATTCAAGCTAATCAAAGCTCAAGTATTGCCTTATATATGAGGGTATTAGCTTTCTTTTATGTTTCTCTCTAGTGCTAGAATGTAGGCAAAGAGTTAATATATTTACTTGAAGCTATTGGGACTCACACACATGTTTTCGTATTTAAGTTTTTAAGCGTTTTTCACAAAACCTTATTTTTCACATGTTTGAGGACCTATCTGCAAAATTCTTTTTCCAAACAGTTTGTTTTTAGTATTTAAAACATTTTACAAAGTTTCAGAATTTTCAGATGTCAAACAAATATTTTGCAAATATTTCAAACTCAACAAAACCTGTTTTCAGCTGGATGTCAGAAAGCGGTCGACCGGTCCGGTTGACCGCCCCCTGAGCCATGCGTTCAGAATTTTTCCAGAAACTCATCGGTCGACCGGTACGGTCGACCGAAATTTCAATTCTTATATCGGTCGACCGTACCGGTCGACCGAATTGGCTCTGCCTTGTTTTCTCAGTTTTAGAAGCAGCTCGCGGTCGACCGACGTGTTTTATCGGTCGACCGACGTGATCTTTCGGTCGACCGAATGGTATTTCGGACGACCGCTCAGTTGTTTTCTTCCGTCAACGAGATTTTTATTAAACGGTCGTTTTTGCCTCGGTCGCTGTGCTTTCACTCTTTGGTGCTTGGCTCAGTCTGAGGCAACACCCTGAAAAAGAGATTAGCTTCCTTAACAGGAAGATTAGGTTATGTTTTCAAAATGGTTATATCATTTGTATAAAAACCCCCCAGCTGCTTCATCTTCTTCCCAGAGCTTAACGTTTGAAAAAACCAGAGAGTTTTCTGTTTGTGCTGAGAAAAATTTTCAAATCAGTCTGCTGCTTTCTTCTCTGTGGTTTTGTGTGAGCTCACCTCCCAGCTTCAGTAATTTGTTCTCTCTGCCATAGGAGCTTTGTAAAAGAGAGTTCTTGCTTATTTCTTTCTGCTGTGTGGTTGAGATCTTGAGCAAGATCTACTGTGAGGGAGTGATCTGTTGAGATCAAACTGTGTGGTGAGAGAGATCGTGTGGGATCGCTGTGTAGACGAAGTTCCGGCTTCCAAACCGGGTGTGGATAGTGGATTTCTCCTCGAGAGTGGGGAGCGGGGACGTAGGCCAGAGGGCCGAACCTCGTTAACACATCGCGCGTCAAGGATAACGATTCCTAACCCTCTCTCATTTACTGTGTTTGTTTTTAATTCCTGTGGATTGCTTATTGTATGTTTAAATTTGCATATTAGAGCCTTTTGACCCTAATCACCCCCCCTCTAGGGTCCAACAATTGGTATCAGAGCTTGGTCTCTATATTAATTTTTGGTTTAATCACCTTAGAGAAAAGATCTAATGGAGGGCTCTTTGAATATGCATATGTTAGAAGGACAATCCACAACTAGACCTCCTCTCTTCACAGGAAGTAATTTTGCCTATTGGAAAGCTAGGATGAGAATATATCTTCGTTGTATTGACCTTGACATCCTAGGGCTTATTGAAAAGAAGTATGTAGAGAAATCAAAAGTTGAGAACATGTCCGATGATGAAAGGCACCTTGCCAATCTCAATGCTAAGGCCATGAACGCCTTAATTTGTGGTCTTTCCCCAAATGAATACAATAGAGTTTCCACGTGTGCAACCGCATACGAAATTTGGCAAAAATTATGTGTCACACATGAGGGAACACCTCAAGTTAAGGAGTCTAAGATTAGTGGGCTTATGCATGATTATGAGCTATTCAAAATGCTTCCTAATGAATCCATTGATGCTATGTTTTCCCGCTTTACTAATATCATCAATGAATTACATGGTCTAGATAAGCAACTATCCATTCAAGAAATGAACTACAAGATACTTTTCTCCTTGACTCCGGCTTGGGAGCCCAAGGCTACGGCCATTGAGGAAGCTCATGACCTCACTACCTTAGCCCTTGATAGTCTCATTGGAAAGCTCAAAGTGCATGAGAAGAAGCTCAAAGGAAAGGAGAAGGAGGAAGTGCCATCACGTGAAGTTGAGGAGCCGTCACCAAAGTTGAAGACCATAGCTCTCAAAGGAGCTAGTGACAACTCATCTTCGTCATCGGAGAGTGAAGTAGATTTTTCTAGAGAAGTGGCTCATCTCTCTAGAAGAATCTCTAGACTTATAAAAATGAACAAGAAATTTAATCCTCGATCTAACAACAAGTTTTCCTCTCGTGTAGGTAAATGTTTTGAATGCAATGAACCGGGTCACATCGCTAAGGATTGCCCCAAGCTCAAAGAGAAGTACATGAAGTACAAGAAGAAGAAGGCTATGTATGCCGGATGGGAATAATCCGAACCAAGTGATTCGGATAGCGATGATGAGGGAGCCAAACTTGCTCTTCATGACCCAAATGTTTGTTTCATGGCAAATGAACATGAGGTAATATCCGAGGCCGAAAGTGAATCTTTCTATATGCAATATGACATAGCTATGGCATTAGAAGAGTTGAACTTTGAATTTAAACGTATGTCTAAAGAATACTCTTCTTTCAAAAAATTGCATGCCGCTTGTGATATTAAGCTTGAACAACTAACAACCTCTCTTGCTCTAAAAGATGAATTGCTAGGAGATCTCGATTTCGAGAACAAGCAATTAAGATCAAAAATTAAAAGATTAGAAATTGAGGGTTGTAGGACTAGACCCATTCATGTTCATGACAACTATAATCACCATGGTAGAAATAGGCTTCATGGTTCTAACATCCGTACATACAAAAGAAATTTTGTATGCACTTATTGCATGAGACATGGACACATTTCTACTCATTGTAGAGTTAAAGACAATGAAGATTTTTATGGTTTAATATGGGTACCCAAAGGTACCAAAACTACTAACCACCAAGGACCCAAGACATGGGTACCTAAAGCTACTACACACTACTAGAAAACGAGGTTTTGCCGACGGACTTATAGCGACGGAAATTTCCGTCGCTATAAGTCATGTTATAGCGACGGAAACGACCGTCGCTAATATTCCGTCGGTAAAACAGTTTTACCGACGGAAAAATCATGTTTAGCGACGGTAAATGTACGTCGCTATTTCTGTACCAACGGATTTTTGGCGACGGAATTCCCGTCGCTAAAAACTATTTAGCGACGGAAGTTCCGTCGCTAAAAATATTTTTAGCGACGGAAATTCCGTCGCTAAAAAGAATAGTGCCCAAAAAAAATTGGGCGCGGGCGTGCCCAAAAAATTTGGGCAGCCCGCGCCCGAGAGAGGGATTTATCCCAAATCCCTCTCTCAATTCCCAAATCCCCCTCTCTCATTTCCCATTTCCCCCCTCTCTCTCTTCATTCCCCCTCCCCCTTCTCGTTCACTTCGCCGGCGCCGGACCCGTGCTGCCGCCCTACCACCGACGAGCCGCCGCCCTACCACCGACGAGCCGCCGCCTCCCTCTCTCTTTCTCTCTCTCAA
>BQKN01053073.1:10964-26531 GCA_022839385.1 Asparagus kiusianus | reverse complement strand
CTAGGGTGTTTCGAGCCTGCCGAGATGTCCCTGGGTGCCCCGGTTCAGTCCGAGGTGCTGCCGGGTATTCCGCCGTTGATCCGCCGTTGACTTTTCGTCCGGACTCGGATTTGAGTGCTTTTGGATGCGTTGGAATTCTGACGAAGAGCTTTGTAGATCCCATTGGTTGGATTATCAGTGGGACCAACGGGGACCGAGAGGGTGTTGGTCCATTTGCAGTGATCACGGGGTTTTCGGTCAGTCTGTGTCCCCGTTGTTCTGAGATTTGTTGGCTCACGTAGTTCGTCGGTTCACTTCAGGCGGTCACCGACGTCATTCGAACTCTTGTGAACCGGGTAGTGACGTTCAATCGTCGCTCGTTAACACTGAGCTGTGTGCGGGGACCTATCGGCAATTTTTGATGCCTACAGAAGCAAGTCATCGTACCCCCAGCGATACAGCGTACGGGTCTCGGTATTGTAAAAGAACCATGGTGCTCTTCGGCGGATAGATTCTTTTTCTTATATATCCTCTGGCAAAATGCCATATTGGACGTAGTCAATAATGGGAAAACGCCAGTCTCGGGGCTCAGACCCGATTTGGGTTGAGTTCACCTCTTTAGCGTTCTCGTTTTTATCATCCTCCTCTTCAATATCCATATCGTATATGGGTACGCAGAGTTGGTGTGATCTTACTGTGACTAACAGTTCAGTTTCGGGCGGTTGCGCGAGTGATACTGCTAGTGCTGCCAGTGCATCTGCATAAGCGTTCTGAAGACGCGGGATGTATTCAATGTAAAATTCTTCAAAAGAATCTGCCACTCTGACGGCTTCTTGGTGGTATGGAATCAGATCTGGGTTTCTGACTTCATATTCCCCACGAACTTGGTTGACAATTAGTTGAGAATCCCCAAAGGCTTCGAGATATTCGACCCCCAGCTCTTTGGCGAAACTGAGTCCTATGAGGAGTGCGTTATACTCGGCTACGTTGTTAGAGCATGGACTCGTCAGCGAATAAGCTCGAGGTATCACGTGCTTCCCTGGGGAAACTAAGACAACTCCAACTCCAGAGGTGACCTTAGGACATCCCGGAGTCACTGCTTTATTGACTGCTCTCGAGGCACCATCAAAATATAACTGCCATACTTGTTGGTGTGATGTGGTATTAACCTCGTGGGTTTCATCTGGCAAGTCATCGTATACTTCAACCGTATCTGTCGTCGGGCTTGCCGCCAAAAGATCACAGATCGCCTGTCCTTTGACCGACTTCTGCTGTTTGAAGTGTAGATCATACTGGGACAAGAGACGGGCCCACTTTGCCAACCGCCAATTCATCGAACCTGGTTGAGTCATGAACACTCGTACCGGATTAACATTAGCGATGACGTAAATCGTCTGGCCGACTAAGTAGTGTCGCATCTTCTGCACCGCAAACACTAATGCAAGACATTCTTTCTCGATCATCGGGTATCGAGACTCGGCGCCTATCAAGGTCCGACTTAGATAATAGACTGCCTGTTCGTGACCATTATCATCGTCTTGTGCTAATAAAGCACTTATCGAATGGTTCATCGCCTTGATATAAATCAAGAACGGTTTACCTGATTTTGGTGCAACAAGAACAGGTGGATTCATCAGATATGCCTTGATATCTTCGAATGCCTTCTGGCAAGCATCGTCCCAAATAAACGATACGCCTTTCTTGTTTAACTTCGAAAATGGTTGGCACTTCCCGGAAAGATTTGAAATGAATCTCCGGATATACGCCAAACGCCCCTGCAATCCTCTAAGTTCCCTTAGATTCTTCGGGGGTTGCAATTCATTTATCGCCTTTACCTTATCTGGGTCGATGTGTATACCCTTAGTGGTGACGACGAATCCAAGGAATTTTCCGCTGGACATTCCGAGGAAGGATTTTGTGGGATTCATCTTTAATTGATGACTCCGCATTAGATCAAACATTGTTCTCAAGTCTTTGATATGATCTTCTTTGTTGCGGCTTTTCACCACCAAATCATCAACGTAGCATTCAACTGTTTTCCTGAGGTGTTTCTGGAAAATCTTAGTCATCGCTCGCTGGTATGTGGCACCTGCATTCTTCAGACCGAATGGCATCACTGTGTAGCAGAAAATACCGAGGGGCGTTCTGAATGCCGTATGCTTTTCGTCATCCGGGTGCATCTTGATTTGATTATACCCCGAAAAGCCGTCCATGAAGGACATTCTTTCGAATCCGCACGTATTGTCGATAATGACGTCCGTGATTGGGAGAGGAAAATCGTCTTTTGGACATGCTTCGTTCAGATTCCTGAAGTCGATGCAAATCCTGATCTTGCCATTTTTCTTCATGACCGGAACGATGTTGGCTAATCAGTCTGGATGTTGTTCTTCCCGGATAAATCCTGAGTCGATCAACTTTTTGACTTCAGCCTCGATGGCTTCCATGATCTGCGGACGAAACCGTCTTTGCTGTTGCTTGACAGGTTTGGCATCCGGCTTGATGTCGAGGCGGTGCATTGCCACATTGGGATTGAGCCCTGGCATGTCTTCGTAGTTCCAGGCGAAGACGTCGATATACTCTCTGATCAAGGCAATTAATTCCTCCTTTTCATCTGATGGAAGACTACCACTGATGAATATGGGTTTTGGATTGGCTTCATCACCCATATTGATTTGGACTACCTCGTCTTCAGTGGGTGGCTCTCTCTGTTCGAACCTATCACCATATTGCATGTTCAGGTGATGAACCCATGGGTCCTCCCACGTTTGCATTTGATCGTCGTCCTCCATTGTAGATGGATCGGCCGTAGTCATGTTCGACATTAAGGCCTTGAACACTTCTCCCAAACTTGTGTCGGAATCTTCAGCTGAAGAATTTGGCAAATACCCATCCTTAGCCTTGTTAGCAATTTGATCGATGATCTGCCAGCCACATTCGTCATCTGACGAAACGTAGCCTAAGCCCCTCTTGTGACGATAATAGCCCTCCGGTTTACCCTTTGGTACATATGCCGCTTTGACTGGGACACGGGAACCTCGATCGAAGTACAGACCTTCACCGAGTGTGAAATCATATCCTTGTCTTTCCATGAGCTTGCGCGCTTCTGGACTGTACTTAGATAGATGTAAACCAGATTTGTCACCATCTTCATCCTCTCTTAAGAAATGATCTGGCACCGGACGACTTTCTCCTTTACCGAAGATCACTTCTTTTTGTCCCCCTATTTTGGCAGGAATAATCTGAGTTGTTCCGAAAGAGTGTTGGAGACGCTTCTTCGTTACATACGACGATCGGAGCGGCATACACAATTCGGGATTATCGTATAATCCCTTTATCACATCATCAAAAGACAAGGAGTACTCTAAACCATTATTTATTTCAGGTTCGGCAAGTTGCCAGTTACAACCGCCATCTGACGACTGTTCGTCGTCGAGATTGATTACAAAGGGTACAATGTCATTAAAAACAAAACCACCATTGTAATCAAATCCGGCTTCGGAATCAGCTTCTTCTCCGCTGTCCGTGCCTTGGATCGATGGTTCCGTGTCGGATTCATTACCATAAAGGAGAGAATCTGTGAAGTAGTTCTCGTACCCTTTGAATGGTTGCTTATCCGCGACCACCGTCCTAACTCTACCATCTGCGTCGACATATTTCAGACACTGATGGAGAGTGGAGGGAACTATAACATTACTATGGATCCAAGGCCGACCCAATAGTAAGTTATAGGATGTCTCAGCATCAATCACGTAGCACGTGACCTCCGTCTTTAAATCGCCCATTTGGCACTTTATCCGGATCTTACCCAAAGGCCTTGACCCGCTGGTATTGAATCCGTAAATAACCGTGCCTGTTGACGCCAACTTGCTGATTGGGATGCCCAGGCTGTGCATTAGGCGAAGCGGCATAATACTCACAGCGGAACCCGGATCTACTTGGATCCGGTTGACTTCGCTGGAGCCAATGTAGCCAATGAAGTACAAGGGTCGATCGTGGTTTGAATTCTTCGTCTGCATATCCTCTTTGGTGAAGGTGATGCAGGGAATGTTTTTAGCTGCCACATTGCACTGTTGGGGTAGCATATCCAGTTCTTCAGGAACTGGTTTGACCCTTGTGAGGAACACTTCTGAATCTGCCAGGGCTTCCTGCAAGGCTTCTCTAGTCTCTTTGGATAACCGTAGCAGCTCGTACAATGTTATCCGTGCTGGAATGTTGGCTAGCTGAGCCATAATGTCGAAGGCACGAGGGTTTTTTGAATTCTCCGGTTTGTCTTTTCCAATCGGACGACTGAAACGAGACTGCTTCGGATTCTGTACCTCCTCGGGCCTCTTTTCCTTCTGTTTGTCAACCGGCTGTCGTCGAACATCTTCAGCCGGTTTGGGAATTGGGATTACCCCCATTTCTGTGATAGTCTTGGCTGGTCCTTGTTTTGTCACTCCTAGCTTAACTGCTTGTTCATTATGTGACGGATAGTTGAAGTGGTACTGATTCCCACTTCGGGTTGCAAAGACTTCCTGTTCCTCGTCGGAGAGTGGAAAAGCGGTGATCCTTTCATCATCTTCACCCGGGATAGCAGAGACTCCATAACAAGACTTCCCTTTCCCTTTGGACTTCTTCTTGGATGACGATCCAGCCCATTGTTCATCTTCAATTAGGTCGGGGTGCACCCAGAGAATTTCACCGTTCGGGGCCGTGTGTGGCACGAGTCCCTTTTGGCGTTGTCCGTGCGGATCGTCGTTCACCGTCTTCATCCCGACTTTGGTGACGCGCTTAGGCTCGAACCAATCTGTAGGCACCGATCCAAAACTGATGGACACTGCATTTGCTCCCACATTCTTGGCCGGCTTCGGAGTTATGACTCCTACATCGATCAAGGCCTGGATCTTGTCCTTGAGGTGGTAGCAGGATTTCGTAGGGTGGTGGACTGCTCTGTGATACGCGCAGTACCTCGGGTCTGTCACCTTGGTGGCCCCTTCATGATCCACAATCGCAGGCAGCTGGATTTTGTTGTTCTCCAACAGATATTTGAAGATGCCGGGAACTTCGTCATCTTTGAAGGAGTAAATTTTGGGAAACCTCGGCTCTGAAGACTTTTGCTTCTGAGACCGTTGCTGCCAATGGGGCTGCGATTGCTGTGGAGCTCGTTGCTGCTGCTGCTGCTGCTGCTGTTGCTGAGGTTGCAATTGAAAGGTTTGGTTAGCATCAACAGCATTAACCTGAGCTTTACCTTTTCCCTTCTGATTGAAGTTCTGCTTTGGAGGATTTGTAGCCGGTTGGCCTCTTTCCGCCTTCTTCCTCCTGAGGAACCGCTCAGCTTGCTCGCCTCGGACCTTCAAGTCCTTCCACGTCTTGGATGGTGCTGTACCCATTGCTTCCAAAACATCCAGCGAGAGGTTGTTGTGGCAGGTTTGGAGGATGAATTCCTCGCTGATCGGGTCCCGGCAATTCATCGCCTTATTCCGGAACCTTTTGACGAAGACTTCGACCAATTCTCCGTCCTTCTGCTTTTCATCAAGCAACGACCCGATTGAAATTTCGGTGTCGTCATCGAAGAAATTCGCGAGGAATTTCGTCTCCATGTCATCCCAGCTGTTTATGCTTCCTGGCTTGAGGCGACGATACCAATCGAAGGCAGCTCCGCGAAGAGTGCCGACGAATGACCGCACCATCAGAGGCTCATTGCCAGAGATGACTCCCAAGTGCGATTTGAAATAAATCAAATGCTGAGTTGGTGAACCCATCCCATTAAACGGCGTGAAGTTAATTAGACTAAACTTCGCCGGATATGGGATCGATTCCCACTCTCTTGGGTAGGGACAGGGAATGCCCGTCTTTTTAGTCTCTTGAGCAGAAATCAATGTGTTGATTTTGTTCTCGAGATTCTTAATTTTTAGGCTTTCACCTGTGTCTTCACTGGTATTATCATTACCACTCCCTGGATTGATGGGAGGGTTATTAGCGTTGCGAGCTTCATTTGTGCCCTCCTCCTCCAGGTTATTCTGGTTGGGCTGACTTGGTTCGCCTTGTTGGTGCCTCAATGCATGAAGTTGTTGGTCATGCATCTCTCTCATGTTCTGCATGGCCATTTGCATTTCGAACCGAAAGGTCTCCTGTTGTTTGGCCATGGCATCTTCAAGCATCTTGGCCACCTGCTCCGCGCTTATCATGAGTGACTCGTGGGGCTGTCCTTCGCTGGACACGGTGTTGTCAGATGCAACTGCTGAGCCAGCAGCTGATTCTTCATCTCCCGAAGGTACTCTTGTTCGGACTCTACCATACGTCGCGCGAATGATAGCCCCAGATTGTAAACGAGTCCTGGGTCGGGATGTTTCTGGAATCGTCTTGGGGTTATCCTGAGCCGTTGTTCCTGTGCTGGTCATGTTAGCGGTGACCCTTGAATGTTCACCGTCCTGGACCATCGTTCTTTTTCTTCGGAAACGCCTGGGCCTTGGCTTTGGCGCTTCATTGCTGAGTCTCTCAAACACGGAAACTCTTTCGGGGACTGTCTTTACACAGTTGCATTCAGACAGTACTGCCCGAATGAGATTTGAACAAGGACATTGACTCCCGAATCTTCGAGGGCTCCTCTTTCTAGATTTGTTCGTACCCCCGGCACGATAGTACAGCTCATTTGTTTGGAGGTCAGAGCAAGCTATCGTGTGTTGGCACGACCTCTCAGGTATAACGTTGTCGTCATCAGATGACAACGTTTCCTTCTGAGGAATAATTGTCTTTTTCGGGCTCTCGAGAGTTATACGCCTCGAAACGCGTCTTCGTGGACGTGAATCTTTAGCGGAATCTTGCACTTGAATGCGCAAGGTTGTGCGCTTGGGTGCCGCGGTTTGCTCCGAGTGTTGAGGGTTGCGGCGACCCCCAGCATGCTGTATTGGTTGGGACTTCTTCACTGGCCCCAAGCGTTCCTGAATTGGAGCTTTACCTCGTTTCTTCGGAAGTGGGCCGAGGCGCTCCAAAACTGATCTTTTCTCCTGGGATGGTCCTGCGGGATCTCCCAGGGTAGTTGCGGCAATCACCGGCTGTTTGGATTGACTTGCCGGCGTCCGAACTTTTGGAGGCTGCGGGTTTTTCTCCTTAGCCTGAACCGCTTCAGACTTTGGCCTCCAAATCTTGCGAGTAGGTGGCGGCTTTTTGACCACCTCCTTCTGCAGCTTGCGACGGGCTTCTTCAGATTTGGCCCGTGCTTGCGCCGATAACGCGCGGCGTTTGCGGATGCGCTCCTTCAGCGTTGAGCGATTCCGTTTGACACGGACCCACTCCATTGTTGATGGTTTAGAGGAACCACCCTGCATTTGCTGTTGAGGCTGTTTGCCTCGTTTGTTCTTCAGATCCGCATGATAGCGGACCCCGTCAACGGACTCCATGGCCTTGGCGAATTGCTTCGCGAGGCGTTGACGTTGCCTCTGGCGGGCTCTCTTGGAGAGAGTCACAACGCCTTCAATGGCGGATTTGACCTTCTTTGAGGTCGGTAGGGCCTCACCTAACGTAGCTTCGGCGTCGGTTGGGGTGAGGTCGTCGTTGGTGGCTTCAGCTTCATCACACCAACGAACTTTTCTCCTGGAGGAGAACTTCTGGAACTTCTTGGACTTGGGGGAGGAAGCAGATCCGGACGAGGACACGTACTCCTCGTACTTCTGCTGGTCGAATTCGTACTCGACCTCCTCCACGACCGGGATCGAGATCCGCGGCTGCGACACTCCAGCTTCGGCAGCGAAGCTGGTGGCTCCCACTGTGGTCGCCAGATTGTTCGAGCGGGAAATTGTGTTATTCTTCATTGATGATTCTGTTACAACTTTGACAACAAATTTATGCGTTTACAAAGAGATCCGGTCTTTTTATAAGATCCGGCTTACAACAAAATCAAAGTAAAGAAATAAAAATTACAACTTTCCTTGAACAAATCACGAGTTTCCTGTTTTACGGTCCCTCGCTTTGTGGGGTTCTTCGCCTGTGCCGGGGTTGAGTACCGTGGACCACCGCGCAATCTTGATCTGAACAGATCTACGTGGTATAACGGGTACTATCCCACCAAGGAGATAGTAGCCGAGAGGGATCGTTTCACCAAGGAAACGCTCGCTCTAATCTCGGGATCTAAGAGCCAAGCTTAGATCCGGAGTAGTATCACGTAGATCTGGTTGTCCAAGTCTTCAAGCCTTCACAATCCGAGTTGAGGTCGCAATCCGGCAGAGTTTCAGCTCTTCAGAAGTTTCAGAAAAAGTCCTCTCAAATGAACGAGTGCCAGGCCTATTTATAGGCACTCGAAACTGTGCCTTTGGCACAGAACTGTGCCTAGCCACCTCTGGGTGGCTCGGCCATAGCCGAGCCACCCAGGGGTGGCTCGGCCATAGCCGAGCCACCTTAGGGTGGTTCGGTTCGGGCCGAGTTCCCCCAGGTGTGCTGGTTTCGTCGTTTTCCGGTGTTTCCGGTTCTCCGTCGTTCGGGTTTGATTCGGTTTCTGGAATTGACTTGATTCCAAATATGGCAGTTAATCCGTTTCTGAGTCCGAGTCTGGGATTGATCTTGATTCGATCGTTATATCACCGAGTTCGTTCTTGTTTAGATGACTCGGTGATTCCCCGAAACGTTGGTTCGATTCCACGTACGTACGTGTTCCATTGTTCGTGTGCCTTGTCGCCTCGACCTTTCGTTGATTCGTTCAGGTCTTGATTCGATTCCCCGAATCTTCATTTGGCAGTAGCTCCGCTTCGGTGTTTGAGTTCAAGTCCGTTTTGTTGTTGGACGACTCGTTAACTTTCCGAACCGTTGGTTTGGTCCCGCACGCGAACGTATTCCGTTGCTTGCGTGCTTCGTCGCCTCGTCGCTCGAATGTCCGTTGTTTTGTCGAATCATCGTGCTGAGCTAAGCTAAGGGACCCATAGGCAATTTTATACGCCTACAAAAACTTGAAGATCAAAAGCCTCGAGAGCAAAATTAATACCTTGATGTCAGCTCAAGAGGTGAAGAAAACGGGCATTCCTTGTCCATACCCAAGGGAGTGGGATTCAATCCCCTATCCGGCGAAGTTTAGTCTAATCAACTTCACGCCGTTCGATGGGAAAGGTTCCCCCACTCAGCATTTGATTTATTTCAAATCGCACCTGGGTATTATCTCCGGCAATGAGCCTCTGATGGTGCGGTCATTCGTTGGCACTCTTCGTGGAGCCGCCTTCGATTGGTATCGCCGCCTTAAGCCAGGTAGCGTGAGCAGCTGGGACGATATGGAGACCATGTTCCTTACCAATTTCTTCGACGATGACACCGAGATATCCATCGGAACGTTGCTCGACGAGAAACAAAAGGACGGGGAGTTAGTCGAAACCTTCGTCAAAAGGTTCCGGAACAAAGCGTTGAATTGCCGGGATCCAATCACCGAGGAGTTCATTCTCCAGACCTGCCACAACAATCTTTCCTTGGATGTGCTAGAAGCAATAGGAACAGCACCCTCCAACACTTGGAAAGACCTGAAGGTCCGAGGGGAACAAGCCGAACGCTTCCTCCGAAGGAAGAAGGCCGAGAGGGGTCAATCGACGACGAATCCTCCAAACTCAAACTTCGCCTCCCGTGGTAAGGGCAAAACACCTGCAACGGCTGTTGACGCTAATCAAACGTCGCAACAGCAGTCCCGGAGACAACAGAAAACTTCGGATCAGAGGCCTCAAAAAGAATACTCCTTCAAGGACGAAGATGTTCCAGCCATCTTCAAATCTCTCCTTGACAATAACAAGATCAAGCTCCCACCGATCACGAATCAGGAGGAAGCTGATGATATTGCGGATCCGAAGTACTGCGCATACCACAGGAGGATCCTTCATCCCACTAAGGATTGCTTTACACTCAAGAACAGCATCCAAATCTTGGTGGAAGCCGGCGTTATATCGCTCAATTAAGTTGAATGTAAAACTCCAGTGGGTGCACGAGTATAAACTGTATTGTAGGCATCAAAAATTGCCGATAGGTCCCCGCACACAGCTCGGTGTTAACGAACGATGACTGAACGTCACTACCCAGTTCACAAGAGCTCAAATGACGTCGGTGAACGACTGAAGCAAACCGACGGACTACGTGAGCCGACAGAATGACAGAATCACGGGGATATGGATTGACCGAAAACCCCGCAATCACTGCAATTGGGCCAACGCCCGTCGTGTCCCGATCATCCTACTGATAATCCAACCATCGGGATCAACAGAGCTCGCCGTCAGAGTTCCAACGCATCCGAAAGTACTCAAATCCGAGTTCGGACGAGAAATCAACGGCGGGACAACGGCGGGACAACAGCGAAGCCTCGGACCAGACCGAAACACCCGAGGGGTGTCTCGGCCATGACTGAAGACACCCCCAAGGGGGTGTCCTCAAGGCAGCCCCCTACCCCCTCTCATTTGCCTATAAATAGAGGCCCTTAGCCTCCATTCTCTTGGCTCCCAATTCAAGGCAATTCAAGGCTGAATTATCTTAGCCAAGGATTGCTCTTGTGTGAAGCGGCGAAGCCCTGCCGGAGTGAGGAGTCGGGGTTTTCAAAAGAGAGCGGCGAAGCCCTGCCGGATCGAGGAGCAAGAGATCTTCATCAACTTCTTCTTCATTCAGCCCTCCTTTTCCTTGGTGTTACCCTTCGCAGGTGACACTAAGAAGAGTTAGTGCCTCGTTTAACCGAGACATAAGCTTTACACTTCTGAGATCTCACGCGGATCGACGAAGTTCTGTTTCTGAATCCCACGCGGATAGACGAAACTCTGCCGGATTTTACCGGAAAGGATCTTGAAGAGTCGGCGGTCCACGGATATCAACATCCCCGTCACAGGCCAACAACCCACGCAAGCGAGACCGTACCAAACCGGGCTCTCGTGTTTATTTTCGATAAAGTTGTAATATCTCTTGTTTTCATTTAAACTCTGTTGTAACGATTGAAGTTGTAACAGATACCAAAGCAATGAAAACAGCAACTTTTGAAGGAAACAAGTATCCCAGAAACTCCAATAGGTATAAGAGTCTAAACTATTTCCTTTCTTCCACGGGAAGTTCCTGGAGAGTGCCATGCGTGGTATTCTTAAGGATAACCCGATCATGCGATTAATGCAACAATAAACCCAGTTCGGCAAAGGAAGCTGGGGGTGGATAAATCATGTAACGGGAAGTTCCCGGAAGAATGTTAAATGTAATATTCTTAGGAATAACCCGGTCATGACGAATAAAGTGGTAAACACTAACTCCTAATTTACCAAAAAATTTTCGAACTTTCGCTATGTTCGTGCACTCAACACTTTCATTTGTTAGAGTCCGAATATAATTGACGAATTGTCAAACCCCTTCGTGTTAAGTCCTTGTAACTTAACACCAGGAATTCCTTCCGAAGTGATGTGTACATGTCAACACTCCTGCTGTGATTTGTACTCTCACTCTCACTTTTTACTTGGTCAAACCTTCCTACAGTTAGGACCAAAACCAAAATCCCCTCTCGATTCCTTCAATGAGCGAGAGGTCCACTTTCAAATTGAGTGATCAAACCTTCCTACAGTTAGGATCGTCTCAAACCCCCCACTTGGTCAAACCTTCCTACAGTTAGGACCAAAACCAGAATCCCCTCTCGATTCCTTCAATGAACGAGAGGTCCACTTTCAAATCGAGTGATCAAACCTTCCTACAGTTAGGGTCATCTCAAACTCCTACTTGGTCAAACCTTCCTACAGTTAAGACCACCACCAAAATCCCCTCTCGATTCCTTCAATGAACGAGAGGTCCACTTTCAAATCGAGTGATCAAACCTTCCTACAGTTAGGGTCATCTCAAACTCCTACTTGGTCAAACCTTCCTACAGTTAGGACCACCACCAAAATCCTCTCTCGATTCCTTCAATGAACGAGAGGTCCACTTTCAAATCGAGTGATCAAACCTTCCTACAGTTAGGGTCATCTCAAACTCCCGCTTGGTCAAACCTTCCTACAGTTAGGACCAAAACCACGATTCATTCTCGATAAACGAGAAATTCATCTTTACCTCGGTAATCAAACCTTCCGACAGTTAGGGTTATCCGAATCGCTTCGATTCTCGGAGTGGAGATCCCACTCTTAGTTTCACCTTTCCGGATTCTGGGGGTGGAGATCCCACCCCGAGTCTCCTTTTCAAACAGGGAATAGAATATAAAATTCTTCCTTCCCCACACCAACCTTTTCCAAGAGTTTATCAATCTTGGATTCATCCTAGGTATTTTATCCCGAAACCTAAGCAGGGATAAGCCTGCGCCTAACACGCGCTGCCGGTTTAGTCTTTTTCCGATTGAAAAAGACACCAGAGTTCGATTCTGGGGTATTTTATCCTAAAACCTAAGCAAGGATAAGTCTGCGCCTAACACGCGCCGCCGGTTAGTTCTTAACCGTTTAAAAAAGAACACTCGTCCACATATTCAACATTGTGGCAGATTGTTATTAATAACGCCGAAATCCATGCCTCACACGCATGGGGAATTTCATCCTGAATCCTAAGAAAGGAAATGTCGACGCCTAACACGCGTCGCCGGTTTGGTCTTTTTCCGATTGAAAAAGATACCAGAGTTCGATTCTGGGGACCTTTATTCCGAAACCTAAGTAGGGATAAGCCAACGTCTAATACACGTTGCTGGGTAGCCTATTCCCACAACAATGGCGAAGTCTACATATTCGAAGTTGTAGCACAAAGTCTAAGGGAGTTCATTCCTTTAGCACAACGTTACAGGCGAACGGATTTAAATAATCCGCATGCTAGCCCGACTCAAACGGTAGTCGGTAAAGGCTAACCAAACCCGTTGATGGCTGAGGGTTTGCCAAAAATCCTAAGTCAACGTCTCATACACGTTGCTGTTTAGTCTTTTCACAGGAGAAAGACGAAGTCTACGTATTCAATATCGTAGCACTAAAAGAGTTAACTCTTTTAGCTTAACGTCACATGCGGAACGGACTTAAACAATCCGCATGCTAGCCCGACTCAAACGGTAGTCGGTAAAGGCTCATCAAATCCGTTGATGGCTGGGAATTTGCCAAAAATTCTATAAGTTCGAGTCATTGACGCATCAATTCTATGGGTTGGTCTCGTGACCCGAGTATCCGCCACGCTCCAATACCTTAAGAGCTTAAACTGTGTATACTCCAGCAGACGTACGAGTATAAACTGTGTCAAACGTCGAACGACGCATCACAATGAAGCCTGGACGCCGGACAACGCGTCGCAATGGAGCTCAAACGCCGGACGACGCCGTCAATCGATGATCAGTTCTATGTTGAAGCAACCAACTCGAGCTAAAAGTCAAGAAATCAAGAATCGGTTTCAAGTTCAAAATTCCAACAACGGTCAGACAATAAATGCAGCACCGGAATCCTCACAGGCGTTCTACAAAGCACTGAATGACCTGAAGGAATCGAAGGAATCCAGGATAGAAGCCATTCCAAAGTCCCGCTACACCGACTGAAGGTTGGGACAATCACATCCAAAGTATTCCAGACTCTTCTATAAAAGAACGAGGCTGAAATACTTTGGAGGGGGTATCTGTAGGCGTATAAAATTGCCTATAGGTCCCACAATACAGCTCGACGACGCCAATTCAACAAATGAACCATCGGGCGACGTATCCAAGCACGACCGTTATCCCGCCAACGCCGAAGCCAAGCCATACGCAACGGAGCAGGTTAACGAGGCGACGAAGCCAATAAATCGCACCCAAGCATTGGAATGCATCCACTCGCACGCGGAATTAAACCAACGTTTCGGGGAATCACCGAGTCATCTAAACAAGAGCGAACTCGGTGATATAACGATCGAATCAAGATCGGTTTCGGACTCGAACTCAGAAGCGGATTAACTACCATATTTGGAATCAAGTCAACAAGTCGATTCCAGATCAACTCAACCACAAACTGAAATACGTCGGAACCGGAAACAACGGGAAACAACAAAACGACGGAAACCCGGGGACTCGGCCTTAGCCGAGCCACCCCAGGGTGGCTCGGCCCAAGCCGAGCCACCCTGAGGTGGCTCGGCCAAGGCCGAGCCACCTGTGGGTGGCTCGGCCAAGAGCCGAGCCACCCACAGGTGGCTAGGCCCAGAACTGTGCAAACGCACAGTTCTGAGTGCCTATAAATAGGCCAGGTGTTTGTTCATTTTGAAGGTTGGATTTTGGAGGGTCGAAGCTCTGCCGGATTGGAATCTGAGATCTAAAAAAAGATTGGAGCTTTAGAAGATTGAAGACTTGGACTTTGAGATCCGGTGCTCGGCGATCATCCACGCCAAACAAGGCAAGAGTTCGAGAGGGACCGGATCTGAGATCTATACGATTTTCCTCCGGATCTAAGCTTGGTTCTTAGATCCCGAGAAGAGTCTCGAATTCGCTTGGTCGATTTCGACACTTGGGCTACTATTTCCTTGGTGAATTAGTACCCCACACGGCTATTATTTCCTTCGTGAGATAATACCCGTCATATCGTGTAGATCCGACCGGATCGAGATCACGCGGCGGTCCACGGCAAATAACCCCGGTGCAGGCAAAGAACCCACACAAAGCGAGTGACCGCAAAACAGGAGCTCGCGATTCGTTCGACATAAAAGGAAACAAATTGTAATCTTTCTTTTATTTTCTTTG
Source organism: Asparagus kiusianus (assembly GCA_022839385.1). Taxonomy (NCBI): domain Eukaryota; kingdom Viridiplantae; phylum Streptophyta; class Magnoliopsida; order Asparagales; family Asparagaceae; genus Asparagus; species Asparagus kiusianus. The sequence goes on along the minus strand of BQKN01053073.1, from coordinate 11,935 downwards.
ATTTTCGTTGTAACCGGATCTTATAAAAAGACCGGATCTTTGTAACGCATAAAGTTGTTAACTAAGATAGCAATGATATCAATGAAGAAAGGCACAAATTTTCCCGCGAACATAGGGCAGCAAGACGGTTCCTCAAGGTAGAAGCGGTGGCGAGGAGCTCGTTACGTGGTGGCGCATCTAGTCCCACTACTCCAGGATGCAATCCGGTGATATGACTCCTGCTCGAGCCAGGAACTTCCTGATGAGTGACGTAGCCGCAATGGACACTCTCATGATCCTTCGTCAAGCGCCACGACATCTCCCGTGTCACAGCCTGACGCCTGAGCTCAGTCAATGAGCGATGCCGAGGAATCTCCGGCAAGTATATGAAGCCACTGCCGGTCTTATGAAGCCACTGCTCAGCATCAATAAATACGGCTTCTGGGTCGTCGACAGAATCACCAAATAAGAAATCGCCCTTCCGAAGAGGCTGAGTAGAGCTGGCGTCCTTCACAAAAGGCGCATCTGTAATCAGCTGGCGAATAGCTCAAGACCCACCTTCCCTCACCACTTGGGCAACCTCAGTCGATGTGCCCGAAGCAAACTGAGGGACAACTGGAATAGGGGAAAGATCGTCGGAGGTCGAGTAATACTCGCCACGACGCCCATATACTGCGTGGGATGAGAATGATCCAGAAGGGTATCCCACTGCAAAATAAACAGTTAAACACTGGTTAGTCTCAATTATAAAAGGAAATTGAACTCATCTTACAAATAGCTAAGATAGAGTCATTGCCTTATAAAGGGTGAGACGATTTGGCCACATTGTGCAATCACAAAACAGGGTATGTCGATAACATATCCCCGCCTTATAAAGCGCAATGCAGCGTCAAATCGCCCCCTTTATTTTTGAGATAGGGTTTTGACCAAGCAAAACATATCTTTAAAGCGTCGATCCTCACCAAGGAGAATCAAGGCTCTTCCCGATTGCC
>BQKN01053072.1:0-19899 GCA_022839385.1 Asparagus kiusianus | reverse complement strand
CCTCGGTATCTTCTGCTATACGGTGATGCCTTTCGGTCTGAAGAACGCAGGTGCTACATACCAACGAGCGATGACTAAGATTTTCCAGAAACACCTCAGGAAAACGGTCGAGTGCTACGTTGATGATTTGGTGGTAAAGAGTCGCAACAAAGAAGATCACATCAAAGACTTGAGAACGATGTTTGATCTCATGCGGAGTCATCAATTGAAGATGAATCCTACTAAATCCTTCCTTGGAATGTCCAGCGGAAAATTCCTTGGATTCGTCGTCACCACTAAGGGTATACACATCGACCTGGACAAGGTGAAGGCAATACATGAATTGCAACCCCCGAGGAATCTAAGAGAGCTCAGAGGATTGCAAGGGCGTTTAGCTTACATCCGGAGGTTCATCTCAAATCTATATGGGAAGTGCCAACCATTTTCTAAGCTAAACAAGAAGGGAGTGTCATTTATTTGGGACGATGCTTGCCAAAAAGCATTCGAAGATATCAAGGCATATCTGATGAATCCCCCTGTTCTTGTTGCACCAAAATCAGGTAAACCGTTCTTGATTTACATTAAGGCGATGAACCATTCGATAAGTACTTTATTAGCACAAGACGATGATAATGGTCACGAACAGGCGGTCTATTATGTAAGTCGGACCTTGATAGGCGTTGAGTCTCGGTATCCGATGATCGAGAAAGAATGTCTCGCATTGGTATTCGCAGTACAGAAGATGTGACATTACTTGGTTGGCCAGACGATTTACGTCATTGCTAATGTTAATCCGGTACGGGTATTCATAACTCAACCGGGTTTGATGAATTGGCGGTTAGCGAAGTGGGCCCTTCTCTTGTCCCAGTATGATTTGCACTTCAAACAGCAGAAGTCGGTCAAAGGACAAGCGATTTGTGATCTTTTGGCGGCAAGTCCGACAACAGATACGGTAGAAGTATATGATGACTTGCCAGATGAAACCCACGAGGTTAATACCACATCACACCAACAAGTATGGCAATTATACTTTGATGGTGCTTCGAGAGCAGTTAATAAGGTGATAACCCCTAGATGTTCTAGAGTCTCCTCCGGAGTTGGAGTTGTCTTAGTTACCCCGGGAAAGCACGTGATGCCTCGGGCTTATTCACTGACGAATTCATGTTCCAATAACGTAGCCGAGTACAACGCGCTCATCATTGGACTCAGTTTCGCCAAGGAGCTGGGGGTCGAATATCTCGAAGCTTTTGGGGACTCTCAATTGATAGTCAACCAAGTTCGTGGAGAATATAAAGTCAGGAACCCAGATCTGATTCCGTACCACCAGGAGGCCGTCAGAATGGCGGATTCTTTTGAAGAATTTTACATCGAATACATCCCGCGTCTCCAGAATGCTTATGCGGATGCACTGGCAGCACTAGCAGTATCACTCGCGCAGCCGCCCGAAACTGAACTGCTAGTCACAGTGAGGTCGCACCAACTTTGCATACCCATATACGATATGGAGGTTGAAGAAGAGGATGATAGAAGTGAAAACGCCAAAGAGGTGAACTCAACCCAAATCGGGTCTGAGTCCCGAGATTGGCGCTTTCTCATCATTGACTACGTCCAATACGGCATTTTGCCAGAGGATGTAAAGGAAAAAGAATCTATTCGCCGAAGAGCGCCACGGTTCTTTTACAATACCGAGACCCGTACGTTATATCGCCGGGGTATGATGATTTACTTCTCCGATGCCTTTCGAACGAAGAAGCAAAAGAAGTTCTTAAGGAAGCACACGAAGGAGAATGCGGTGCGCATCAGCCTGGTCCCAAGCTATATGATCGAATCAGAAGAATGGGATATTTCTGGCAAACAATGGTTCGTGACGCGATCGAGTACGCCCGAGAGTGTCACGCTTGTCAAGTGCATGCAAATTATATGCACCAACCACTGGAGCGGTTACACACGTCAACCACGTCCTGGCCATTCGAGACATGGGGTATGGACATTGTCGGTCCTATCTTTCCTCCTTCAGTCAAAGGTGATCGATTTATTCTCGCTACCACCGACTACTTTTCAAAGTGGGCTGAGGCCATTCCGCTTAAAGAAGTGAAGACGAACAATGTCATCAACTTCATCAAGCATCATGTCATATACCGACACGGCGTGCCGAGACGGATCATTCATGACAACGGTCCGCAGTTCATAAGCAACGCTTTCGTCAGATTCTGCGACAAATTCAAGATTCAAGATGTTTCGTCAACGGCTTATTATCCCGCCGCTAATGGATTAGCTGAGGCTTTTAACAAGACGATCATCAAGATCCTGTCAAAACTCGTGAAAACCAATAAGCGAGATTGGGACGATAAACTCGGCGAAGCACTTTGGGCTTATCGCACCACCATACGTACACCTACGGGAGCCATCCCGTATTCGTTGGTGTACGGATGTGAAGCAGTGCTACCGTTGGAGATTCAAATTCCCTCCCTTCGGATCGCTCTCGCAACTGAGATGACGACCGAAGAGCAGCATCAAAAACGTCTCGAAGAACTCGAGAGGTTGGATGAAAGGCGATTGGAAGCTCAACAACACATTGAGTTCTACCAGGCTAGAATATCCAGGGCTTTTGACAAAAGGGTCCGCCAAAAAAGCTTCAAGGAAGGAGATCTGGTCCTCGCTGCTCGTCGACCAATAATCCTCACCTCCAAGAAGAAAGGTAAATTCGAACCTAAGTGGGAAGGACCGTTTGTAATAGACACAGTCTATTCAAATGGCGCTTATCGCTTAATTTCTTTAGAGGGTGTCAGGCAATTAATGCCAATAAATGAGAAGTTTTTGAAAAAGTACTATCCCTAGTACATTCAAGACAACTCATTTGTCGGGAAGTTCCTTGAAGAATATTACGCTTAATATTCTAGAGGATAACCCAAATTCATTTTCCAAAACCCCTCACTGATCAATTCTAATTGACAGTGAGTCCACCAAAAATGTTCTTCTGGCCCTCTTGATTCTTTCCATGAACAAGAGGTCCACTTTCAGTTCGGAGTCCCCTTTCGATAAACGAAAGAACTCCCTTCCTTTCCTCTTTGGTTAAACCTTCTCATGGTTATAACCGAAGTTGAAATTTCACTTTCGATCAGATAACCAATCCTATAAAAGGTAAGTTTATCTAGGTCTTCCAGATTCTCGGAGTGGAGATCCCACTTCTAGTTTTTTTCTTGCACTGGAAATAAAATATAAAATTCTTCCTTTCCAGAATCAAGGAATAGAATATAAAATTCTTCCTTCCTTGCTCGGGGAATAGAATATAAAATTCTTTCTTTTCCACACCAACTCTTTTTCCAAAATTTATCAATTTAGGATTCATCCTAGGAAGTTTATCCTGAATCCTAAGCAGGGATAAGTCTGCGCCTAACACGCGCTGCCGGTTTAGTCTTTTTCCGCAGAAAAAAGACACCAGAGTTCGATTCTGGGGTATTTTATCCTGAAACCTAAGCAAGGATAAGCCTGCGTCTAACACGCGCGGCCGGTTAGTTCTTAGCCGTTGAAAAGAACACTCGTCCACATATTCAACATTATGGCAGGTGGTTATTAATAACACCGAAATCCATGCCTCACACGCATGGGGAATTTTATCCTGAATCCTAAGAAAGGATATGCCGACGCCTAACACGCGTCGCCGGTTTGGTCTTTATCCGTAGAAAAAGATACCAGAGCTTGACTCTGGGGACCTTTATCCCGAAGCCTAAGTAGGGATAAGCCAACGTCTAATACACGTTGCTGGGTAGCCTATTCCCATAACAATAGCAAAGTCTACATATTTTAAGTTGTAGCACAAAGTCTAAGGGAGTTCATTCCTTTAGCACAACGTCACATGCGGAACGGATTAAAACAATCCGCATGTAAGCCCGACTCAAATGGTAGTCGGTAAGAGCACACCAAATCCGTTAAAGGCTGAGGATTTGCCAAAAATCCTGAGTCAACGTCTCATACACGTTGTTGTTTAGTCTTTTCACAGGAGAAAGACGAAGTCTACGTATTCAATATCGTAGCACTAAAAGAGTTAACTCTTTTAGCTTAACGTCACGTGCGGAACGGATTTAGACAATCCGCATGCTAGCCCGACTCAAACGGTAGTCGGTAAAGGCTAATCAAATCCGTTAGAGGCTGGGGGTTAGCCAAAAATCCTAAAGCCAACACCTAACACGTGTCGCCGGGTAGCCTATTCCCGTAACAATGGCGAAGTTTATGTATTCGACATCATAGCACAAAGTCTCAGAGAATTCAATCTCTGAGCACAACGTTACATGCGAACGGATTTAAACAATCCGCATGCTAGCCCGACTCAAACGGTAGTCGGTAAAGGCTCATCAAACCCGTTGATGGCTGAGGGTTTGCCAAAAATCCTATGAGTATTATGGTCAATCATTTCAAACGAAATGACGAATCATAATAAAAATAAAGAGGAAAACCAGTTTCACTAAGAGAATCAAAAGTCAAAGTACACAGCAAACCAAATCATACATCAAATCCATGACCAAAAATCCGCTGACTGAGCTTAGAAAGCTTCTCATCATAAGCTTGTATAAGTTCAGCTCTAATGGACTCCTCGGTGGCGGTCGAAGTCTTCGCAGCAGTCTCCTCTGTCTCGGCTAACTTCTGCTTCAAGGACTTCAACTCATCAGACAAAGCCGTGCAGGTTTGCTGATCCTGTGCTTTCGTCATCTGAAGAATGCCCAGAGTCTCTTCTTCCTCGTGGAGTTCTCTTCTGAGCCGGTCTATCTTGGTCTCACAAGAGATAATGGAAGAGTCGAGCTCGGCAAGTGAAGATAATCTGGTAGCAAGGCCGGTCTCAACTCGATCCACTCGATCTCACTGCACCTGAATCTCAAGCTCAGCGAGAATCTGAGTCTCGCGCAGTGACTGTAAGCGAGTATCCAGCTCAGCAGCAATAAATGAGGAGGCGCCTGCATCTCGGAGCTCACGAAACGTCTGAAGCTTATGCTCTAAGCAATCGAGGTCATCAACTATAGCTTGTGCCAAATCTGGATATCCTGCTCCCCTTATCAAACTGACTTTGGAATCAAGGAAAGGCTTGAATTGGCGAAGAAGAAGTCCACCCTGGAAGAGCTTGCCAATCATAGCGTTCATGAAGGAGAAGAAGGAGCGAAGCTCTATGCAGAGAACGATCTTCTCAGGATCGTCGTCTGATAGCAAATCCTTCACTAGGGTATGAAGCCGAGAAGAAGACCCTACACAAAAGAAGAAACCCGTCAAAAATGCTTTGAGGAGGAAATAAGTAACATTCTCAGTTGTTCAATTCATACCCTCTTGAGTCTCTGGGGGTAGTGGAGGTGTAATGGCTGTAGGTGCATCAACTGGTGTAGTTGGTCTCACAGCCGGCTCAACAGGATCATTCTCAACGAAAGCTCCTGTCAAATTCAAAACAGAATTCGCAGAGACATCACATTATAGTTGCATTAGTCAAAACTGGCTAGTCCTATAATCAACTTAGAAAGAGCCACATACCTTCAAAGGAACCATCCTCGGGATTCTTAGCGAAGGTGGACTCGGAAAACATATCCCCAGGTAACTGGTCATCAATCTGAGGAGAGCTATATATGAAGTGCATCATAGGAGTGTCCGCAAACAAGCCTTCCTCGTCAAAATCATCGATCGAGAAGTATGACGCAAGAGGATATAAGTACCAAAGAAGAATGAAGAGGCCACAACTAATAGAAATGAGTTACCTTTTACAAGTGCATTAGCCTCTTCATTTCCAAGATCCACATTCGCCTCCTGCAAATTATCTGAAGGAGCAAGAAGTACGGAGACAATTAGAGGATGCACAAACTCCTTTGTGTGCCATCTAAAAAATACATTGTCAATGGTAGATGTACCTGGATTCACGGAATCAGGTCCTACATTGATGTCCTCTCTAATGTCAGAAACTCCTGTAGGCCTCTCTACGTGAGGCAGTGAGTCGGGCTCACCAGAAGATACAGGAGCAGGATCAGGACTCATCTCGCTCTCTCCACGCTCTCCTATATAGAGATGGAAAGGCATGAGTCAATGTTCTGAATAATCAAGAGAATGGTTTTCAGGGTAGATGTTACCTCCGTCACTAGCAGGATCATCACCAGCCAGGTCCATATCAGAAGCTCGGGAAGCCGCACGCGGCTTACGGGCTAATCTCTTCCGCCTGGCAACGGGGACAATAGTAGAAGGTCTCGCCTGGGGAGGAGGACGGAATTCTTCTTCCTGGTCACCAATGGTCCCTGAAACATCAAACCGTTGTCAGCTTTAACAATTCTGAAAGTAAAAAAAAATGAATGACTAACCTCGCTCAGAAAAGTTATCGTAATCTTCAGGATCTCCACCTGAAGCCTCGTCTGTAGAATGAAATGTCCTTTGTCCCTCTTCATCAATCCGACGAGTCTTGTTCCGTGTCCTCTGTGACCGAGCGTTCTCCCAAATCCTGCGAGAATCAACCTGAGAAGCTTCCTCGGCCTCTAGCTCTGCGATCGGCTTCACAGGGATAGTCTTGTTGGCTGCTAACAACCACTTGCAGCTCAAGAAAGTGAGGTTCAACTGCCGATCAGCACTCGGGAGACTGAACTTGGTACCAGTACAGCCAGTCACGGTCCACAACCAAGCACGGAGACCATCCACCAAACCGCCGTGGGCCCGAAGCTGCTGTCGGGGGTTCCCGACGTAAAGCTGATCATAGCCAAACTGGCAAGCAAATCGGCAGGGTAGATATGGCTCTATGAAGCACTGATCCCTCACCCGAAAAGTCAGATAACCTGGCCTAATGTTCACTAGCCAGTTGAAGCAGCCAATGTCTAAGTGAGTGCGATACTCCCTTGGCCTCTCTTCGTCTATCAAACAATCGCCGTATCGGCCGGAGAACTGCGGAAAGCAAGTGGAAAATGTCCAACACTTGTGGACCTGCAGCTGCTGTCTAATCTCAGAAAATCCGCGCCCTTCCCACTTGCCACTCTCAAGCAACTGTAGCAGGGGAACAGAGTGGTCTGTGGCGCTCGGTACCGACATCATATCCGAACGGTGAAGGACGAACCAGGCCATCAAGTAAGTGTACGGGAGCTCCGTCTTAATGGTGGGAATCTGACCTGGAAAATCACTTTCCTTCCGTGTAAAGGCACCAGAAAGCTGTCGAAGTCCTTGATGAATGTCAGCTACCATTACCGGAAGAAGTGAAAGCTCTTTCTTATAGGCGAGCTGAACGGCTGGGTAGAGCACCTCCAAGGGCAAGGCGTCGCCAGACTGATAGGGAACCACACACTTCTTTAGCCAAATAGCAAGATAACCGGCAAGAAGAGTCATCGGTCGAATCGGTGCGGTCGCATGCCATAAGAAGGATCTGAACCTGGTACCTGCAGGAAAACCACCCTCAAGACTGCTAGTGGTATAAGAATGGGCGTCAATCTTCTTCAACAAACTGTTCACCCCTGAGGGAGTAAGTGGGGCCAACTGACAAATAGCCTCGCCAGAATTGCTCTCCAGATTCTTGAACAAATAATTCGCAAACTGCTTCAGACTCACGGATGCCTTGGTCCTCTTTGCTAAAGGCTCAGACTGTGCTAAAGCAATGTGATAGTGACAAGTGAGATCCCATAGAATCTCATAGCGATCGGGCATACGATCCTTCAACTGGTCCAATTCATGGTTAGAGGGAAAGTACTCCTGGTATAGCATCTGTCCCATGGGCAAGCCAGAAATCCTGTGCATCTCGTGAAGAGCCAAGCCCAACTCCCCCTGCCGGGTCAGAAAAGTGTTCGAGTCTGGATTATATAGCTCGAACAAAGCACAGAAATGCCTCGCACTGACAGGCAAGCCATACATGGTGGCACGAACGGCTGCATACAAACCGCAAGCGTGCAATTCCTCGCCCCATCGGCTCAATACGTACGTCGTCATGCGGGTCCACCAAAACTTGTCCAAAGAATGGACCCAACCATAAATCCTGTGACGCGTCGCAGGCATCTCCCGTCCTAGAGCAGCGAGACGATTCCTCAAGGTAGAAGCAGTGGCAAGGAACTCATTACGTGGTGGTGCATCCAGCCCCAATACTCCAGGATGCAATCTGGTGATATGACTCCTGCTCGAGCCAGGAAATGCCTGATGAGTGATGTAGCCGCAGTGGACGCTCTCATGCTCCTCCGTCAAGCGCCACGACATCTCCCGTGTCACAGCCTGACGTCTAAGCTCAGTCAACGAACGATGCCGAGGAATCTTCGGCAAATACATGAAGCTACTGCTAGTCTTATGAAGCCACTGCTCGGCATCAATGAACACGGTGTCCGGGTCTTCGACAGAGTCGCCAAATAGAAAGTCAGTCTTCCGAAGAGGCTGAATAGAGCTGGCGTCCTTCACGAAAGGTGCGTCGGTGAACAACTGTCGGAGAGCTCGATGCCCACCTTCCCTCACCACTTGAGCAACCTCAGTCGGTGTGCCCAAAGTAAACTGAGGAGTAACCGGAATGGGGGAAAGGTCGTCGGAAGTCGAATAATACTCGCCACGACGCCCATATACTGCATGAGACGAGAATGATCCAGAAGGGTATCCCACTGGAAATAAAACAGTTAAACACTTATTAGTCTCAGCTATAAAAGGAAATTGAACTCATTTTACAAATGGGTAAAATAGAGTCATTGCCTTATAAAGGGTGAGACGATTTGGCCACATTGTGCAATCACAAGATATGGTGTATTAATAATATATCCCTGCCTTATAAAGCACAATGCAGCCCCAAATCGCCCCCTTTATTTTGAGATATGGTTTTGACCAAGTAAAACATATCTTTAAAGCGTCGATCCTCACCAAGGAGAATCAATGATCTTCCCGATTGCCTCACCAAGGAGAACAACGTGGGGTAAAAGGACCAATTTGCAAAATCTCAAGAAAAAAGGGGCTAATTTGTAAATTTCCAAATACTGCCAAAAATAGCTCACCAGCGTAAGAAGGAGGCGCGCCATCAGCCGACGTAGCGAGGGAACGACCTCTCGAGGCACGCGACATAATGAGCTGCGAAATAAATCAAGGGATCAGATCTAGAAAAAAGATCACTTTTTTATCAATTCTACCCCCTGAAAGAGAAGCTCGGGGCCCCAAATCATGATTCTAACCCTCGCATGCGATCTCACAAATCCACAAATTGAATTAAGCATAAAATAAGCCAAAATTGTGGAGGATTTACCTGAAGAAAAGCTCGAGATCCAATAAAGATGAGATCTTTAAGGAAACTTGAACCATGCGCTCGAGGGGCCTGAGAGAAATCCTAAATATGGAAGTTTGGGGAGATTCTTCAGTCCAAGATCAAAAGGAAGCCTAGATCTAGGACAACTATCAAGGTTTGGAGGAGAAAAGACGCTCGAGGGAAGAGAAAATCAAAAAATAAGGTCAAGGGGGGGCCGGCCCTAGAAGAGAGAAAGAAAAGAAAAGAAAGAAGGAAAAAAGACCCCTTTTATAGTGTGGACCAAGTTGAACCAGACCGGACCAAGTTGAACCAGACCGGACCGGTCCAAATCAGTTCAAAAGGGACTGAATTGAGCATCGAAACGACTTTAAATCGACCGAGGGTTTAATCCTTGGTTTATTCTTGCCTCTCCCACATATTCGGAAGGGTCGGACGATTTTTTGAGCCAAATTATTTCCTTTTTTGGCGCCGGTTCAGCTCATTTTGGGCACAGAAATACTCCAATAAGGTATACGAGTATAAACTATTCCCTAATTTGTGTTGAGAAATTCCTGGAGAATATTTTTTTCTAAAAATATTCTTAAGGATAACTCAATAACATTACGGCGGACAACGCGTCGCAAACAAAGACTCAACGCCAACAATCGAGGGTCAGTTATATGTTGAACCAACAAGCACGAGCTAGAGATTGGAAAATCAAGAATCGATTTCAAGTTCAAAATTCCGACAACGGTCAGACAATAAATGCAGCACCGAAACCCTTACAGACGTTCGACAAAGCACCGGATAGTCTAAAGGATTGAAGGAATACAGAACGAAAAGTCATTCCAAGGTCCCGTCACACCAACTCAGTGTAGGGGCAATCATATCCAAAGCATTCCAGACTCTTCTATAAAAGAACGAGACTGAAATACTTTGGAGGGGGTATCTGTAGGCGTATAAAATTGCCTATAGGTCCCTTAGCACAGCTCGACACGGTGATTCAATGAAACAAGGAACCATCGAGTGACAAGGCAATGAGATCAACAAATTGCACACGAGCAACGGAATTCGCGTGCGGAATCAATCCAACGATTCGGGAAGTCAACGAGTCGTCCAACCGTAAAACGGATTCGAACTCAAACACCAAGGCGGATTTACTGCCAAATTAAGACCACACAACCGAATCAAAGTCCAGATCAGCAACGAAACAAATCACGGACAAAACAACCGAACGACGGACACCACGGCAACACCCGGGGGGACTCAGCCGAAACCGAGCCACCCCAAGGTGGCTCGGCCCAAGCCGAGCCACCCTGAGGTGGCTCGGCCAAAGCCGAGCCACCCCAGGGTGTTGCACTTCGATCGAGGTTCTCGTATCCCAGTCAAAGCAGCATATGTACCAAAAGGGAAACCAGATGACTATTACCGTCACAAGAGAGGCTTAGGCTACGTTTCCTCGTCTGATGATGAATGTGGTTGGCAATTCATCGATCAACTTGCTAACAAAGCCAAGGATGGATACTCGGCAGATTCCTCAGGATGGGACTCCGACACAAGTTTAGGAGAAGTGTTCAAGACCTTAATATCGAACATGACTACAGCTGATCCATCTACGTTGGAGGATGACGATCAAATGCCAACATGGGAGGACCTATGGGTTCATCACCTAAACCTGCAGTATGGAGATAGGTTTGAATAGAGGGAACCACCCACCGAAGATGAAGTAGTCCAAATTAATATGGGCGATGAGGCCAATCCAAAGCCCATATTCATCAGCGGTAGTCTTCTCCAAGATGAGAAGGAGGAATTAATTGCCTTGATCAGGGAATACATTGATGTCTTCGCTTGGAACTACGAAGATATGCCAGGACTCGACCCCAATGTGGCAATGCACCGCCTCGACATCAAGCCGGATGCCAAACCTGTCAAACAACAGCAAAGACGGTTTCGTCCGCAGATTATGGAAGCCATCGAGGCAGAGGTTAAGAAGTTGATCGACTCAGGATTTATCCGAGAAGAACAACATCCAGACTGGTTAGTTAACATCGTTCCCGTTATGAAGAAGAATGGCAAGATCAGGATTTGCATCGACTTCAGGAACCTGAATGAAGCATGTCCAAAAGACGATTTTCCTCTCCCGATCACGGATGTCATTATTGACAATACATGCGGATTCGAGAGAATGTCCTTCATGGACGGCTTTTCGGGGTATAATCAAATCAAGATGCACCCAGACAACGAGAAGCATACAACATTCAGAACGCCCCTCGGTATCTTCTGCTATACGGTGATGCCTTTCGGTCTGAAGAACGCAGGTGCTACATACCAACGAGCGATGACTAAGATTTTCCAGAAACACCTCAGGAAAACGGTCGAGTGCTACGTTGATGATTTGGTGGTAAAGAGTCGCAACAAAGAAGATCACATCAAAGACTTGAGAACGATGTTTGATCTCATGCGGAGTCATCAATTGAAGATGAATCCTACTAAATCCTTCCTTGGAATGTCCAGCGGAAAATTCCTTGGATTCGTCGTCACCACTAAGGGTATACACATCGACCTGGACAAGGTGAAGGCAATACATGAATTGCAACCCCCGAGGAATCTAAGAGAGCTCAGAGGATTGCAAGGGCGTTTAGCTTACATCCGGAGGTTCATCTCAAATCTATATGGGAAGTGCCAACCATTTTCTAAGCTAAACAAGAAGGGAGTGTCATTTATTTGGGACGATGCTTGCCAAAAAGCATTCGAAGATATCAAGGCATATCTGATGAATCCCCCTGTTCTTGTTGCACCAAAATCAGGTAAACCGTTCTTGATTTACATTAAGGCGATGAACCATTCGATAAGTACTTTATTAGCACAAGACGATGATAATGGTCACGAACAGGCGGTCTATTATGTAAGTCGGACCTTGATAGGCGTTGAGTCTCGGTATCCGATGATCGAGAAAGAATGTCTCGCATTGGTATTCGCAGTACAGAAGATGTGACATTACTTGGTTGGCCAGACGATTTACGTCATTGCTAATGTTAATCCGGTACGGGTATTCATAACTCAACCGGGTTTGATGAATTGGCGGTTAGCGAAGTGGGCCCTTCTCTTGTCCCAGTATGATTTGCACTTCAAACAGCAGAAGTCGGTCAAAGGACAAGCGATTTGTGATCTTTTGGCGGCAAGTCCGACAACAGATACGGTAGAAGTATATGATGACTTGCCAGATGAAACCCACGAGGTTAATACCACATCACACCAACAAGTATGGCAATTATACTTTGATGGTGCTTCGAGAGCAGTTAATAAGGTGATAACCCCTAGATGTTCTAGAGTCTCCTCCGGAGTTGGAGTTGTCTTAGTTACCCCGGGAAAGCACGTGATGCCTCGGGCTTATTCACTGACGAATTCATGTTCCAATAACGTAGCCGAGTACAACGCGCTCATCATTGGACTCAGTTTCGCCAAGGAGCTGGGGGTCGAATATCTCGAAGCTTTTGGGGACTCTCAATTGATAGTCAACCAAGTTCGTGGAGAATATAAAGTCAGGAACCCAGATCTGATTCCGTACCACCAGGAGGCCGTCAGAATGGCGGATTCTTTTGAAGAATTTTACATCGAATACATCCCGCGTCTCCAGAATGCTTATGCGGATGCACTGGCAGCACTAGCAGTATCACTCGCGCAGCCGCCCGAAACTGAACTGCTAGTCACAGTGAGGTCGCACCAACTTTGCATACCCATATACGATATGGAGGTTGAAGAAGAGGATGATAGAAGTGAAAACGCCAAAGAGGTGAACTCAACCCAAATCGGGTCTGAGTCCCGAGATTGGCGCTTTCTCATCATTGACTACGTCCAATACGGCATTTTGCCAGAGGATGTAAAGGAAAAAGAATCTATTCGCCGAAGAGCGCCACGGTTCTTTTACAATACCGAGACCCGTACGTTATATCGCCGGGGTATGATGATTTACTTCTCCGATGCCTTTCGAACGAAGAAGCAAAAGAAGTTCTTAAGGAAGCACACGAAGGAGAATGCGGTGCGCATCAGCCTGGTCCCAAGCTATATGATCGAATCAGAAGAATGGGATATTTCTGGCAAACAATGGTTCGTGACGCGATCGAGTACGCCCGAGAGTGTCACGCTTGTCAAGTGCATGCAAATTATATGCACCAACCACTGGAGCGGTTACACACGTCAACCACGTCCTGGCCATTCGAGACATGGGGTATGGACATTGTCGGTCCTATCTTTCCTCCTTCAGTCAAAGGTGATCGATTTATTCTCGCTACCACCGACTACTTTTCAAAGTGGGCTGAGGCCATTCCGCTTAAAGAAGTGAAGACGAACAATGTCATCAACTTCATCAAGCATCATGTCATATACCGACACGGCGTGCCGAGACGGATCATTCATGACAACGGTCCGCAGTTCATAAGCAACGCTTTCGTCAGATTCTGCGACAAATTCAAGATTCAAGATGTTTCGTCAACGGCTTATTATCCCGCCGCTAATGGATTAGCTGAGGCTTTTAACAAGACGATCATCAAGATCCTGTCAAAACTCGTGAAAACCAATAAGCGAGATTGGGACGATAAACTCGGCGAAGCACTTTGGGCTTATCGCACCACCATACGTACACCTACGGGAGCCATCCCGTATTCGTTGGTGTACGGATGTGAAGCAGTGCTACCGTTGGAGATTCAAATTCCCTCCCTTCGGATCGCTCTCGCAACTGAGATGACGACCGAAGAGCAGCATCAAAAACGTCTCGAAGAACTCGAGAGGTTGGATGAAAGGCGATTGGAAGCTCAACAACACATTGAGTTCTACCAGGCTAGAATATCCAGGGCTTTTGACAAAAGGGTCCGCCAAAAAAGCTTCAAGGAAGGAGATCTGGTCCTCGCTGCTCGTCGACCAATAATCCTCACCTCCAAGAAGAAAGGTAAATTCGAACCTAAGTGGGAAGGACCGTTTGTAATAGACACAGTCTATTCAAATGGCGCTTATCGCTTAATTTCTTTAGAGGGTGTCAGGCAATTAATGCCAATAAATGAGAAGTTTTTGAAAAAGTACTATCCCTAGTACATTCAAGACAACTCATTTGTCGGGAAGTTCCTTGAAGAATATTACGCTTAATATTCTAGAGGATAACCCAAATTCATTTTCCAAAACCCCTCACTGATCAATTCTAATTGACAGTGAGTCCACCAAAAATGTTCTTCTGGCCCTCTTGATTCTTTCCATGAACAAGAGGTCCACTTTCAGTTCGGAGTCCCCTTTCGATAAACGAAAGAACTCCCTTCCTTTCCTCTTTGGTTAAACCTTCTCATGGTTATAACCGAAGTTGAAATTTCACTTTCGATCAGATAACCAATCCTATAAAAGGTAAGTTTATCTAGGTCTTCCAGATTCTCGGAGTGGAGATCCCACTTCTAGTTTTTTTCTTGCACTGGAAATAAAATATAAAATTCTTCCTTTCCAGAATCAAGGAATAGAATATAAAATTCTTCCTTCCTTGCTCGGGGAATAGAATATAAAATTCTTTCTTTTCCACACCAACTCTTTTTCCAAAATTTATCAATTTAGGATTCATCCTAGGAAGTTTATCCTGAATCCTAAGCAGGGATAAGTCTGCGCCTAACACGCGCTGCCGGTTTAGTCTTTTTCCGCAGAAAAAAGACACCAGAGTTCGATTCTGGGGTATTTTATCCTGAAACCTAAGCAAGGATAAGCCTGCGTCTAACACGCGCGGCCGGTTAGTTCTTAGCCGTTGAAAAGAACACTCGTCCACATATTCAACATTATGGCAGGTGGTTATTAATAACACCGAAATCCATGCCTCACACGCATGGGGAATTTTATCCTGAATCCTAAGAAAGGATATGCCGACGCCTAACACGCGTCGCCGGTTTGGTCTTTATCCGTAGAAAAAGATACCAGAGCTTGACTCTGGGGACCTTTATCCCGAAGCCTAAGTAGGGATAAGCCAACGTCTAATACACGTTGCTGGGTAGCCTATTCCCATAACAATAGCAAAGTCTACATATTTTAAGTTGTAGCACAAAGTCTAAGGGAGTTCATTCCTTTAGCACAACGTCACATGCGGAACGGATTAAAACAATCCGCATGTAAGCCCGACTCAAATGGTAGTCGGTAAGAGCACACCAAATCCGTTAAAGGCTGAGGATTTGCCAAAAATCCTGAGTCAACGTCTCATACACGTTGTTGTTTAGTCTTTTCACAGGAGAAAGACGAAGTCTACGTATTCAATATCGTAGCACTAAAAGAGTTAACTCTTTTAGCTTAACGTCACGTGCGGAACGGATTTAGACAATCCGCATGCTAGCCCGACTCAAACGGTAGTCGGTAAAGGCTAATCAAATCCGTTAGAGGCTGGGGGTTAGCCAAAAATCCTAAAGCCAACACCTAACACGTGTCGCCGGGTAGCCTATTCCCGTAACAATGGCGAAGTTTATGTATTCGACATCATAGCACAAAGTCTCAGAGAATTCAATCTCTGAGCACAACGTTACATGCGAACGGATTTAAACAATCCGCATGCTAGCCCGACTCAAACGGTAGTCGGTAAAGGCTCATCAAACCCGTTGATGGCTGAGGGTTTGCCAAAAATCCTATGAGTATTATGGTCAATCATTTCAAACGAAATGACGAATCATAATAAAAATAAAGAGGAAAACCAGTTTCACTAAGAGAATCAAAAGTCAAAGTACACAGCAAACCAAATCATACATCAAATCCATGACCAAAAATCCGCTGACTGAGCTTAGAAAGCTTCTCATCATAAGCTTGTATAAGTTCAGCTCTAATGGACTCCTCGGTGGCGGTCGAAGTCTTCGCAGCAGTCTCCTCTGTCTCGGCTAACTTCTGCTTCAAGGACTTCAACTCATCAGACAAAGCCGTGCAGGTTTGCTGATCCTGTGCTTTCGTCATCTGAAGAATGCCCAGAGTCTCTTCTTCCTCGTGGAGTTCTCTTCTGAGCCGGTCTATCTTGGTCTCACAAGAGATAATGGAAGAGTCGAGCTCGGCAAGTGAAGATAATCTGGTAGCAAGGCCGGTCTCAACTCGATCCACTCGATCTCACTGCACCTGAATCTCAAGCTCAGCGAGAATCTGAGTCTCGCGCAGTGACTGTAAGCGAGTATCCAGCTCAGCAGCAATAAATGAGGAGGCGCCTGCATCTCGGAGCTCACGAAACGTCTGAAGCTTATGCTCTAAGCAATCGAGGTCATCAACTATAGCTTGTGCCAAATCTGGATATCCTGCTCCCCTTATCAAACTGACTTTGGAATCAAGGAAAGGCTTGAATTGGCGAAGAAGAAGTCCACCCTGGAAGAGCTTGCCAATCATAGCGTTCATGAAGGAGAAGAAGGAGCGAAGCTCTATGCAGAGAACGATCTTCTCAGGATCGTCGTCTGATAGCAAATCCTTCACTAGGGTATGAAGCCGAGAAGAAGACCCTACACAAAAGAAGAAACCCGTCAAAAATGCTTTGAGGAGGAAATAAGTAACATTCTCAGTTGTTCAATTCATACCCTCTTGAGTCTCTGGGGGTAGTGGAGGTGTAATGGCTGTAGGTGCATCAACTGGTGTAGTTGGTCTCACAGCCGGCTCAACAGGATCATTCTCAACGAAAGCTCCTGTCAAATTCAAAACAGAATTCGCAGAGACATCACATTATAGTTGCATTAGTCAAAACTGGCTAGTCCTATAATCAACTTAGAAAGAGCCACATACCTTCAAAGGAACCATCCTCGGGATTCTTAGCGAAGGTGGACTCGGAAAACATATCCCCAGGTAACTGGTCATCAATCTGAGGAGAGCTATATATGAAGTGCATCATAGGAGTGTCCGCAAACAAGCCTTCCTCGTCAAAATCATCGATCGAGAAGTATGACGCAAGAGGATATAAGTACCAAAGAAGAATGAAGAGGCCACAACTAATAGAAATGAGTTACCTTTTACAAGTGCATTAGCCTCTTCATTTCCAAGATCCACATTCGCCTCCTGCAAATTATCTGAAGGAGCAAGAAGTACGGAGACAATTAGAGGATGCACAAACTCCTTTGTGTGCCATCTAAAAAATACATTGTCAATGGTAGATGTACCTGGATTCACGGAATCAGGTCCTACATTGATGTCCTCTCTAATGTCAGAAACTCCTGTAGGCCTCTCTACGTGAGGCAGTGAGTCGGGCTCACCAGAAGATACAGGAGCAGGATCAGGACTCATCTCGCTCTCTCCACGCTCTCCTATATAGAGATGGAAAGGCATGAGTCAATGTTCTGAATAATCAAGAGAATGGTTTTCAGGGTAGATGTTACCTCCGTCACTAGCAGGATCATCACCAGCCAGGTCCATATCAGAAGCTCGGGAAGCCGCACGCGGCTTACGGGCTAATCTCTTCCGCCTGGCAACGGGGACAATAGTAGAAGGTCTCGCCTGGGGAGGAGGACGGAATTCTTCTTCCTGGTCACCAATGGTCCCTGAAACATCAAACCGTTGTCAGCTTTAACAATTCTGAAAGTAAAAAAAAATGAATGACTAACCTCGCTCAGAAAAGTTATCGTAATCTTCAGGATCTCCACCTGAAGCCTCGTCTGTAGAATGAAATGTCCTTTGTCCCTCTTCATCAATCCGACGAGTCTTGTTCCGTGTCCTCTGTGACCGAGCGTTCTCCCAAATCCTGCGAGAATCAACCTGAGAAGCTTCCTCGGCCTCTAGCTCTGCGATCGGCTTCACAGGGATAGTCTTGTTGGCTGCTAACAACCACTTGCAGCTCAAGAAAGTGAGGTTCAACTGCCGATCAGCACTCGGGAGACTGAACTTGGTACCAGTACAGCCAGTCACGGTCCACAACC
This sequence comes from Asparagus kiusianus, assembly GCA_022839385.1. NCBI lineage: Eukaryota > Viridiplantae > Streptophyta > Magnoliopsida > Asparagales > Asparagaceae > Asparagus > Asparagus kiusianus. The sequence continues at coordinate 1,857 of BQKN01053072.1, read as the reverse complement.
AAGCACGGAGACCATCCACCAAACCGCCGTGGGCCCGAAGCTGCTGTCGGGGGTTCCCGACGTAAAGCTGATCATAGCCAAACTGGCAAGCAAATCGGCAGGGTAGATATGGCTCTATGAAGCACTGATCCCTCACCCGAAAAGTCAGATAACCTGGCCTAATGTTCACTAGCCAGTTGAAGCAGCCAATGTCTAAGTGAGTGCGATACTCCCTTGGCCTCTCTTCGTCTATCAAACAATCGCCGTATCGGCCGGAGAACTGCGGAAAGCAAGTGGAAAATGTCCAACACTTGTGGACCTGCAGCTGCTGTCTAATCTCAGAAAATCCGCGCCCTTCCCACTTGCCACTCTCAAGCAACTGTAGCAGGGGAACAGAGTGGTCTGTGGCGCTCGGTACCGACATCATATCCGAACGGTGAAGGACGAACCAGGCCATCAAGTAAGTGTACGGGAGCTCCGTCTTAATGGTGGGAATCTGACCTGGAAAATCACTTTCCTTCCGTGTAAAGGCACCAGAAAGCTGTCGAAGTCCTTGATGAATGTCAGCTACCATTACCGGAAGAAGTGAAAGCTCTTTCTTATAGGCGAGCTGAACGGCTGGGTAGAGCACCTCCAAGGGCAAGGCGTCGCCAGACTGATAGGGAACCACACACTTCTTTAGCCAAATAGCAAGATAACCGGCAAGAAGAGTCATCGGTCGAATCGGTGCGGTCGCATGCCATAAGAAGGATCTGAACCTGGTACCTGCAGGAAAACCACCCTCAAGACTGCTAGTGGTATAAGAATGGGCGTCAATCTTCTTCAACAAACTGTTCACCCCTGAGGGAGTAAGTGGGGCCAACTGACAAATAGCCTCGCCAGAATTGCTCTCCAGATTCTTGAACAAATAATTCGCAAACTGCTTCAGACTCACGGATGCCTTGGTCCTCTTTGCTAAAGGCTCAGACTGTGCTAAAGCAATGTGATAGTGACAAGTGAGATCCCATAGAATCTCATAGCGATCGGGCATACGATCCTTCAACTGGTCCAATTCATGGTTAGAGGGAAAGTACTCCTGGTATAGCATCTGTCCCATGGGCAAGCCAGAAATCCTGTGCATCTCGTGAAGAGCCAAGCCCAACTCCCCCTGCCGGGTCAGAAAAGTGTTCGAGTCTGGATTATATAGCTCGAACAAAGCACAGAAATGCCTCGCACTGACAGGCAAGCCATACATGGTGGCACGAACGGCTGCATACAAACCGCAAGCGTGCAATTCCTCGCCCCATCGGCTCAATACGTACGTCGTCATGCGGGTCCACCAAAACTTGTCCAAAGAATGGACCCAACCATAAATCCTGTGACGCGTCGCAGGCATCTCCCGTCCTAGAGCAGCGAGACGATTCCTCAAGGTAGAAGCAGTGGCAAGGAACTCATTACGTGGTGGTGCATCCAGCCCCAATACTCCAGGATGCAATCTGGTGATATGACTCCTGCTCGAGCCAGGAAATGCCTGATGAGTGATGTAGCCGCAGTGGACGCTCTCATGCTCCTCCGTCAAGCGCCACGACATCTCCCGTGTCACAGCCTGACGTCTAAGCTCAGTCAACGAACGATGCCGAGGAATCTTCGGCAAATACATGAAGCTACTGCTAGTCTTATGAAGCCACTGCTCGGCATCAATGAACACGGTGTCCGGGTCTTCGACAGAGTCGCCAAATAGAAAGTCAGTCTTCCGAAGAGGCTGAATAGAGCTGGCGTCCTTCACGAAAGGTGCGTCGGTGAACAACTGTCGGAGAGCTCGATGCCCACCTTCCCTCACCACTTGAGCAACCTCAGTCGGTGTGCCCAAAGTAAACTGAGGAGTAACCGGAATGGGGG
>BQKN01053071.1:0-19446 GCA_022839385.1 Asparagus kiusianus | reverse complement strand
CTAGGTAGAACCACACAATAGAACTTGAATCTTTAACGCTCTTGATTGACTTGTGTTGAAATACCTGAAAATAAGCTATAAACACAAAAACACTAGAAAGCGTATTAGTACTGAATTGTTTGCCAAATCATCATCAAAACTATAGGGTCAACACAGCATTCTTTTGGAACAACTCAGATTATTCCTGCCAAAATAGGGGGACAAAAAGAAGTGGTTTTCGGTAAAGGAGAGAAGCTTCCATTGCCGGATCATTTCCTAAAAGAAGATGAGGATGACGATAAATCTGGTCTGCACTTATCCAAGTATAGTCCGGAAGCACGCATGCTTATGGAAAAACAAGGATACGACTTCACACTCGGAGAAGGTTTATACTTTGATCGAGGTTCCCGTGTCCCAGTCAAAGCGGCGTATGTACCAAAAGGGAAACCGGATGACTATTATCGTCACAAGAGAGGCTTAGGCTATGTTTCATCAGATGACGAATGTGGCTGGCAAATCATCGATCAAATTGCTAACAAGGCTAAGGATGGGTACTTGCCAGACTCTTCAGCTGAGGATTCCGACACAAGTTTGGGAGAAGTGTTCAAGACCTTAATGTCGAACATGACTACAGCTGATCCATCTACGATGGAGGATGACGATCAAATGCTAACGTGGGAGGACCCATGGGTTCATCACCTAAACATGCAATATGGTGATAGGTTCGAATAGATAGAGCCACCCACCGAGGATGAAGTAGTCCAAATTAATATGGGCGATGAGGCCAATCCAAAGCCCATATTTATCAGCGGTGGTCTTCCCCCAGATGAGAAGGAAGAATTGATTGCCCTGATCAGGGAATATATCGATGTCTTCGCCTGGAACTACGAAGACATGCTAGGGCTCGACCCAAATGTGGCGATGCACCGCCTCGATATCAAGCCGGATGCCAAACCTGTCAAACAACAACAAAGACGGTTTCGTCCGCAGATTATGGAAGCCATCGAGGCAGAGGTTAAGAAGTTAATCGACTCAGGATTTATCCGATAGGAACAACATCCAGACTGGTTAGCCAACATCGTTCCCGTCATGAAGAAGAATGGCAAAATCAGGATTTGCATCGACTTCAGGAACTTGAATGAAGCATGTCCAAAAGATGATTTTCCTCTCCCAATCACGGATGTTATTATTGACAATACATGCGGATTTGAGAGAATGTCCTTCATGGACGGCTTTTCGGGGTATAATCAAATCAAGATGCACCCGGACGACGAGAAGCATACAGCATTCAGAACGCCCCTCGGTGTCTTCTGCTACATAGTGATGCCGTTCGGTCTGAAGAATGTAGGTGCCACATACCAACGAGCGATGACTAACATTTTCCAGAAACACCTCAGGAAAATAGTAGAATGCTACGTTGATGATTTGGTGGTAAAAAGCCGCAACAAAGAAGATCACATCAAGGACTTGAGAACAATGTTTGATCTCATGCGGAGTCATCAATTGAAGATGAATCCCACAAAATCCTTCCTCGGAATGTCCAGCGGAAAATTCCTTGGATTCGTCGTCACCACTAAAGGTATACGCATTGACCCAGAAAAGGTAAAGGCGATACATGAATTGCAACCCCCGAAGAATTTAAGGGAACTCAGAGGATTGCAAGGGCGTTTAGCTTACATCCGGAGGTTCATCTCAAATCTTTCTGGGAAGTGCCAACCATTTTCTAAGCTAAACAAGAAGGGCGTGTCGTTTATTTGGGACGATGCTTGCCAAAAGACATTCGAAGATATCAAGGCATATCTGATGAATCCACCTGTTCTTGTTGCACCAAAATCAGGTAAACCGTTCTTGATTTACATCAAGGCGATGAACCATTCGATAAGTGCTTTATTAGCACAAGACGATGATAATGGTCATGAACAGGCAGTCTATTATCTAAGTCGGACCTTGATAGGCGCCGAATCTCGGTATCCGATGATCGAGAAAGAATGTCTCGCATTGGTATTCGCAGTACAGAAGATGCGGCATTACTTGGTTGGCCAGACGATTTACGTCATTGCTAACGTTAATCCGGTACGTGTATTCATGACCCAACCGGGTTCGATGAATTGGCGGTTAGCGAAATGGGCCCTTCTCTTATCACAGTATGATCTGCACTTCAAACAGCAGAAGTCGGTCAAAGGACAAGCAATTTGTGATCTTTTGGCGACAAGCCCGACAACAGATACGGTTGAAGTATACGATGACTTGCCAGATGAAACTCACGAGGTTAATACCACGTCACACCAACAAATATGGCAGTTATACTTTGATGGTGCCTCGAGAGCAGTCAATAAGGCAGTAACTCTGGGATGTTCTAGAGTCTCCTCCGGAGTCGGAGTTGTCTTAGTTTCCCCAGGGAAGCACGTGATGCCTCGAGCTTATTCACTGACGAGTCCATGTTCCAATAACGTAGCCGAGTACAACGCGCTCATCATTGGACTCAGTTTCGCCAAAGAGCTAGGGGTTGAATATCTCGAAGCCTTTGGGGATTCTCAACTGATTGTCAACCAAGTTCGTGGAGAGTATGAAGTCAGGAACCCAGATCTGATTCCATACCACCAGGAGGCCGTCAGAATAGCGGATTCTTTTGAAGAATTTTACATTGAATACATCCCGCGTCTTCAGAACGCTTACGCAGATGCACTGGCAGCACTAGCAGTATCACTCGCGCAGCCGCCCGAAACTGAACTGCTAGTCACAGTAAGATCACACCAACTCTGCATACCCATATACGATATGGATATCGAAGAGGAGGATGATAGAAACGTAAATGCCAAAGAGGTAAACTCGACCCAAATCGGGTCCGAGTCCCGAGATTGGCGCTTCCCCATCATCGATTACGTCCAATATGGCATTTTGCCGGAGGACGTAAAGGAAAAAGAATCTATTCGCCGAAGAGCACCACGGTTCTTTTACAATACCGAGACCCGTACGTTATATCGCCGGGGGTATGATGATTTGCTTCTCCGATGTCTTTCGAACGAAGAAGCAAAAGAAGTTCTTAAGGAAGCACATGAAGGAGAATGCGGTGTGCATCAGCCTGGTCCCAAGCTTTATGATCGAATTAGAAGAATGGGATATTTCTGGCCAACGATGGTTCGTGACGCGATCGAGTATGCCCGAGAATGTCACGCTTGTCAAGTGCATGCAAATTATATGCACCAACCACCGGAGCGATTACACACATCAACCACGTCTCGGCCATTCGAGACATGGGGTATGGATATTGTCGGTCCTATCTTTCCTCCTTCAGTTAAAGGTGATCGATTTATTCTCGCTATCACCGACTACTTTTCGAAGTGGGCTGAAGCCATTCTGCTTAAAGAAGTGAAGACGAACAATGTCATCAACTTCATCAAGCATCATGTCATATACCGACACGGCGTGCCGAGGCGGATCATTCATGACAACGGTCCGCAATTCATAAGCAACGCCTTCATCAGGTTCTGTGACAAATTCAAGATTCAAGATGTTTCGTCAACAGCTTATTACCCCGCCGCTAATGGATTAGCTGAGGCGTTCAACAAGACGATCATCAAAATCTTATCAAAACTTGTGAAAACCAATAAGCGAGATTGGGACGATAAACTCGGCGAAGCGCTCTGGGCTTATCGCACCACCATACGCACACCTACGGGAGCCACTCCATATTCGTTGGTATACGGATGTGAAGCTGTGCTACCGTTGGAGATTCAAATCCCCTCCCTTCGGATCGCTCTCGCAACGGAGATGACGACCGAAGAGCAGCATCAAAAGCGTCTCGAGGAACTCGAAAGGCTGGACGAAAGGCGTTTGGAAGCTCAACAACACATCGAGTTCTATCAAGCCAGGATATCCAGAGCCTTTGACAAAAGGGTCCGCCAAAGAAGCTTCAAGGAAGGAGATCTGGTCCTCGCTGCTCGTCGACCAATAATCCTCACCTCCAAGAAGAAAGGTAAATTCGAACCCAAGTGGGAAGGACCGTTTGTAATAGACACAGTCTATTCAAACGGTGCTTATCGCCTAATTTCTTTAGAGGGTAATAGGCAATTAATGCCAATAAATGGGAAGTTTTTGAAAAAGTACTATCCCTAGTACATTCAGGACAACTCATTTATCGGGAAGTTCCTTGAAGAATATTACACTTAATATTCTAGAGGATAACCCAAATTCTTTTTTTACCTCCAAATTTCCCTCACTGATCGATTTCAATTGACAGTGGGTTCACAAAAATGTTCTTCCGGCCCTCTTGATTCTTTCCATGAACAAGAGGTCCATTTTTAGTTCGGAGTCCCCTTTCGATAAACAAAAGAGCTCCCCTCTTTTCTCTTTGGTTAAGCCTCTCCATGGTTATAACCAAAGTTGAAATTCCACTTCGATAAACGAAGAATTCTTCTTTCGATCAGATAACACATCCTATAAAAGGTAAATTTATCTAGATCTTCCAGATTCTCGGAGTGGAGATCCCACTTCTAGTTTCTTTCTTGCACTGGAAATAGAATATAAAATTCTTCCTTTCCAGAATCCGGGAAATAGAATATAAAATTCTTCCTTTCCCACACCAACTCTTTTTCCAAAATCTATCAATTTAGGATTCATCCTAGGAAGTTTATCCCGAATCCTAAATAGGGATAAGTCTGCGCCTAACACGCGCTGCTGGTTTAGTCTTTTTTCCGATTGAAAAAGACACCAGAGTTCGATTCTGGGGTATTTTATCCTGAATCCTAAGAAAGGATATGTCGACGTCTAACACACGTCGCCGGTTTGGTCTTTATCCGTAGAAAAAGACACCAGAGTCGGGCTCTGGGGACCTTTATCCCGAAGCCTAAGTAGGGATAAGTCAACGTCTAATACACGTTGCTGGGTAGCCTATTCCCATAACAATGGTAAAGTCTACATATTCGAAGTTGTAGCACAAAGTCTAAGGGAGTTCATTCCTTTAGCACAACGTTACATGCGGAACGGATTAAAACAATCTGCATGTAAGCCCAACTCAAACGGTAGTCGGTAAGAGCACATCAAATCCGTTAAGGGCTAAGGATTTGCCAAAAATCCTAAGTCAACGTCTCATACACGTTGCTGTTTAGTCTTTTCACAGGAGAAAGACGAAGTCTACATATTCAATATCGTAGCACTAAAAGAGTTAACTCTTTTAGCTTAACGTCACGTGCGGAACGGATTTAGACAATCCGCACGCTAGCCCGACTCAAACGGTAGTCGGTAAAGGCTAATCAAATCCGTTGAAGGCTGGGGGTTAGCCAAAAATCCTAAAGCTAACACCTAACACGTGTCGCCGGGTAGCCTATTCCCGTAACAATGGCGAAATCTATGTATTCGACATCATAGCACGAAGTCTCAGAGAATTCAATCTCTGAGCACAACGTTACATGCGAACGGATTTAAACAATTCGCATGCTAGCCCGACTCAAACGGTAGTCGGTAAAGGCTCATCAAACCCGTTGATGGCTGAGGGTTTGCCAAAAATCCTATGAGTATTGTGGTCAATTATTTCAAACGGAATGACGAATCATAATAAAGATAAAAATGAAAGCAAGCTTCACTAAAAGAGTCAAAAGTCAAAACACTCAGCAAACAAAATTATACATCAAGCCCGTGGCTAAAAATCTGCTGACTAATCTTAGACAGCTTATCATCATAAGCTTGACTAAGCTCAGCTCTAATGGACTCCTCGGTGGCGGTCGAAGTCTTCGCAGCAGTCTCCTCTGTCTCGACCAGCTGCTGCTTCAAGGACTTTAACTCATCGGACAAAGCCGTGCAGGTCTGCTGATCCTGTGCTCTGGTCATCTGAAGAATACCCAAAGACTCCTCTTCTTCACGCATTTCTCTTCTGAGCCGGTCTAGCTTGGTCTCACAAGAGATAATGGAAGAATCAAGCTCGGCAAGTGAAGATAATCTGGTAGCAAGGCCGGTCTCAACTCGATCCACTCGGTCTCGCTGCACCTGAACCTCAAGATCAGCAAGAATCTGAGTCTCGCGCAGTGACTGTAAGCGGGTATCCAACTCAGCAGCAATAAATGAAGAGGCGCCGGTATCTCGAAGCTCACGAAACATCTGAAGCTCATGCTCTAGGCAGTCGAGATCGTCAACTATAGCCTTCGCTAAATCTGGATATCCTGCTTCTCTTATCAAATTGACTCTGGAATTAAGGAGAGGTTTAAACTGGTGAAGTGAAAGTCCGCCATGGAAGAGCTTGCCAATCATAGCATTCACAAAGGAGTAGAAGGAGCGAACTTCTATGCAGATGACGACCTTGTCGGGATCATCGTCAGATAACAGCTCCTTCACTAGGACATGAAGACGAGAAGAACGCCCTACACAAAAAGCGAGAAGTCCGTCAAAAGTCTTAATGAGAAAAAGGAATAGCGCTCCTCAATGAGTTGACTTATACCTTCTTCCCTTTGAGCCGCTGGGGGTGGTGAAGATCTAACGGCTGCAGGTGTATCAACTGGTGGAGTTGGTCTCGCAGCTGGCTCAACAGGGTCTTTCTCAACAAAAGCTCCTGTTACATTCAAAATGGAATTTGCAGGGACATTACATTATAGCTGCATTAGTCAAAATTGGCTAGTACTATAATCAACTCAGAAGGAGACACATACCTTCAAAAGAACCATCCTCGGGATTTTCAGCGAAGGTGGACTCAGAAAACATATCCCCAGGTAACTGGTCATCGATCTGAGGGGAGCTATATATGAAGTGCATCATAGGAGTGTCCGCAAACAAGCCTTCCGCGTCAAAGTCATCAAGGGAGAAATCTAACATAAAAGAATATAAGTGCCAAAGAAGAATGAAGAGACTACAACTAATGGAAATGAGTTACCTTTCACGGGTGCATTAGCCTCTTCATTTCCAGGATTCGCCTCCTGCAGGTCATCTGAAGGAGCAAGAAATACAGAAACAATTAGACGATGCACAAATTCCTTTGTGCGTCATCTAAAAAAATGCATTGTCAGTGTTAGATGTACCTGGATTCACGGGATCAGGTCCTACATTGACACTCTCCCCGATGTCAGTAACTCCTGTAGATCTTTCCACCTGAGGCAGGGGGTCAGACTCATCGGGAGATACGGGAATGGGATCGGGACTCATCTCACTCTCTCCACGCACTCCTATATAGAGATGGAAAAGCGTGGGTCAATGTTCTGAATAACCAAGAGAATGGTTCACAGGGTAGACGTTACCTCCGTCACTAGCAGGATCGTCACCAGCCAAATCCATATCGGATGCTCGTGAAGCTACACGAGGTTTGCGGGCTAACCTCTTCCGCCTAGCAGTGGGGATCGAAGGTCTCGCCTGGGGAGGAGGACGGAACTCTTCATCCTGATCAACTGTGGTCCCTGAAACATCAAACCATAGTCAGTTTCAATACTTCTGGAAGATAGAAGGAAAAGATGAATCGCAAACCTCGCTCGGAAAAGTCTTCATAATCTTCAGGATCCCCGCCTGAAGCCTCGTCTGTGGAATGGAATGTCCTTTGGCCCTCTTCATCAATCCGACGAGTCTTGTTCCGCGTCCTCTGTAACCGAGCGTTCTCCCGAATCCTACGGGAATCAACCTGAGAAGCTTCCTCAGCCTCTAGCTCCGCAATCGGCTTCACAGGAATAGTCTTGTTGGCTGCTAATAACCACTTGCAGCTCAAGAAAGTGAGGTTCAACTGTCGATCAGCACTCGGGAGACTGAACTTAGCACCAGTACAGCCAGTCACGGTCCACAACCATGCACGGAGACCGTCTACCAAACCACTATGGGTCCGAAGCTGCTGACGAGGATTCCCGACGTAAAGCTGATCATAGCCAAACTGGCGAGCGAATCGGCAGGGTAGATATGGCTCTATGAAGCACTGATCCCTCACCCGGAAAGTCAGATAGCCGGGCCTAATATTCACCAGCCAGTTGAAGCAGCCGATGTCTAAGTGAGTCCGATACTCTCTCGGCCTCTCCTCATCTATCAAACACTCGCCATATCGGCCGGAGAACTGCGGAAAACAAGTGGAAAATGCCCAACACTTGTGGACCTACAGCTGCTATCTGACATCAGAAAATCCGCGTCCCTCCCACCTGCCATTCTCAAGCAACTGTAACAGAGGAACAGAGTGGTCTGTGGCGTTCGGTACCGATATCATATCCGAGCGGTGAAGGACGAACCAAGCCATCAAATAAGCGTACGGAAGCTCCACCTTAAGAGTGGGAATCTGACCTGGCAAATCAGTTTCCTTCCGTGTGAAGGCACTGGAAAGCTGTCGAAGTCCTCGATGGATGTTAGCCACCATCACCGGAAGAAGTGAGAGTTCTTTCTTATAGGCAAGCTGAACTGCTGGGTAAAGTACCTCCAAGGGCAAGGCGTCGCCAGACTGATATGGAACCACGCACTTTTTCAACCAGATGGCAAGAAAGCCGGCAAGAAGAGTCATCGGTCGAATCGGTGCGGTAGCATGCCACAAGAATGACTGGAACTTGGTCTTTGCAGGAAAGCCACCCTCAGGACTGCTAGTGGTGTAAGAGTGAGCGTCAATCTTCTTCAGTAGACTGTTCACCTCTGAAGGTGTAAGTGGGGCCAACTCACAAATAGCCTCGCCAGAATTGCTCTCCAGATTCTTGAACAAGTAGTTTGCAAACTGCTTCAGACTCACGGATGCCTTGGTCCTCTTTGCTAAAGGCTCAGACTGCGCCAAAGCAATGTGATAGTGACTGGTGAGATCCCATAGAGTCTCATATCGATCAGGCATGCGATCCTTCAACTGGTCCAATTCATGATTAGAGGGAAAGTACTCCTGGTATAGCATCTGTCCCATGGGCAAGCCAGAAATCCTGTGCATCTCGTGAAGAGCCAAGCCCAACTCCCCCTGCCGGGTCAGAAAAGTGTTCGAGTCCGGATTATACAGCTCGAACAAAGCACAGAAATGCCTCGCACTGACAGGCAAGCCATACATGGTGGCACGAATGGCTGCATACAGACCGCAAGCGTGCAACTCTTCACTCCATCGGCTCAAGACGTACGTTGTCATGCGAGTCCACCAAAACTTGTCCAAAGAATGGACCCAACCATAGATCCTGTGACACGTAGCGGGCATCTCACGTCCTAGAGCAGCAAGACGGTTCCTCAAGGTAGAAGCGGTGGCGAGGAACTCGTTACGTGGTGGCGCATCTAGTCCCACTACTCCGGGATGCAATCCGGTGATATGACTCCTGCTTGAGCCAGGAACTTCCTGATGAGTGACGTAGCCGCAATGAACGCTCTCATGATTCTCCGTCAAGCGCCACGACATCTCCCGCGTCACAGCCTGACGCCTGAGCTCAGTCAACGAGCGATGCCGAGGAATCTCCGGCAAGTATATGAAGCCACTGCCGGTCTTGTGAAGCCACTGCTCAGCATCAATAAATACGGCTTCAGGGTCGTCGACAGAATCACCAAATAGGAAATCGCTCTTCCGAAGAGGCTGAGTAGAGCTAGCGTCCTTCACACAAAGGCGCATCTGTAATCAGCTGGCGAATAGCTCGATGCCCACCTTCCCTCACCACTTGGGCAACCTCAGTCGATGTGCCCGAAGCAAACTGAGGAGTAACGGGAATAGGGGAAAGATCGTCGGAGGTCGAGTAATACTCGCCACGACGCCCATATACTGCATGGGATGAGAACGATCCAGAAGGGTATCCCACTGCAAAATAAACAGTTAAACACTGGTTAGTCTCAATTATAAAAGGAAATTATACTCATCTTACAAATAGCTAAGATAGAGTCATTGTCTTATAAAGGGTGAGACGATTTGGCCACATTGTGCAATCACAAAACAGGGTATGTCGACAACATATCCCTGCCTTATAAAGCGCAATGTAGCGTCAAATCGCCCCCTTTATTTTTGAGATATGGTTTTGACCAAGCAAAACATATCTTTAAAAGCGTCGATCCTCACCAAGGAGAATCAAGGCTCTTCCCGAATGCCTCACCAAGGAGAACAACGTGGGGTAAAAAGGACCAATTTGCAAATTTTCAAGAAAAAAGGGGTTAATTTGTAAAATTCCTAAATATGCCAAAAGCGTCGATCCTCACCAAGGAGAATCAAGGCTCTTCCCGATTGCCTCACCAAGGAGAACAACGTGGGGTAAAAAAGAACCAATTTGCAAATTTCCAAGAAAATAGGGACTAATTTGTAAATTTCCAAATACTGCCAAAAATAGCTCACCAGCATAGGAGAGAGGCGCGCCATCAGCCGACATAGCAGGGGAATGACCTCTCGAAGCACGCGACATGACGAGCTGCAAAATAAATTAAGAGGTCAGATCTAGAAAAAAAGATCCTTTTTTTATCAGATCTACCCCCCTGAAAGAGAAACTCGAGGCGCCATATCATAGTTTTAACCCCCACATACGATCCCACAAATACATAAGTTGGATTAAGCACAAAATAAGACAAAATTGTGGAAGATTTACCTGAAGAAAGGCTCGAGATCCAATAAAGATGAGATCTTTAAGGAAACTTGAACCACGCGCTCGAGGGGCCTGAGAGGAATTTTAAAAAATGGTTCTTTGAGGGATTTTTCAGTCCAAGATCCAAAGGAACCCTAGATCTAGGACAACTATCAAGGTTTGAGGGAGAACGGATGCTCGAGGGAAGAGAAAAGTCAAGAAAGAGATCAAGGGGGGGCCGGCCCTAGAGAGGAGGAAGAAAAGAAGAAAAAGAAAAAGAGGAGACCCCTTTTATAGTGTGGACCAAGTTGAACCGGACCGGACCAAGTTGAACCGAACCGGACCAGTCCAAATCAGTTCAAAAGGGACTGAATTAAGCGTCGAAACGACTTCAAATCAACTGAGGGTCTCATCCTTGGTTTATTCCTGTCTCTCCCACACATTCGGAAGGAGCGGAAGAATTTTTGAGCCAAATTACTGCCTTTTTGGCTCATTTTCAAGCCGGTTCAGCTTATTTTGAGCACGGAAATACTCCAATAAGGTATACGAGTATAAACTATTCTCTATTTTTATTAAGAAGTTCCTGGAGAATATTTTTCTAAAAATATTCTTAAGGATAACTTAATAACACGACGCCGGACAACGCGTCGCAAATGAAGACTCGACGCCAACAACCGAGGGTTAGTTGTACGTCGAACCAATGAGCACGAACTAAAAGATTGGAAAATCAGGAATCGACTTCAAGTTCAAGTTCCGACAACGGTCAGACAATAAATGCAGCACCGGAATCCTCACAGACATTCGACAAAGCACCGAATAGCCTGAAGGAGTGAAGGAATACAGAACGAAGGTCATTTCCAGGTCCCGTTACACCAACAAAGGGTAGGGGCAATCATATCCAAAGCATTCCAGACTCTTCTATAAAAGAACGAGACTGGAACACTTTGGAGGGGGTATCTGTAGGCGTATAAAATTGCCTATATGTCCCTTAGCACAGCTCGGCACGATAGTTCAACAAATCAACGGACGTTCGAGTGACGAAGCGAACTAACGAGGCTACGAAGCTAACGAACCGCACGTGAACAACGGAATGCATCCATTCGCATGCGGAATCAAATCAATGGTTCGGGGAGTCAACGAGTCATCCAACCAAGAGAGGATTTGAACTCAAACACCAAGTGGATTTACTGCCAAATCGGGAATCAAGTCAACAAATCGATTCCAGATCAAGTCAACCACAAACTCAATACAGAACCGGAAAACAACCGAACGACGGAGAACACCCGGGGGGACTCGGCCTAAACCGAGCCAACCTGGGGTGACTCGGCCCAAGCCGAGCCACCCTAGGGTGGCTCGGTGGCCGAGCCACCCCAGGGTGGCTCGGCCAAGGCCGAGCCACCCTGAGGTGGCCAGTGTTTTTCCCCCCCCTCTCTCTTGTGCACACAGGCACAGTTCAGAGAGCCTATAAATAGGCGGGGTGGTTGTTCATTTGAGAGAACTTCGGATTGAACTTTTGGAGAGCCGAAACTCTGCCGGATTGTGACCTCACCTCGGAGTTTGAAGGCTTGAAGACTTGGACACTCGGATTCGGTTCTTGGCGAGCACCCGCACCAAACAAGGCAGGAGTTTGAAGGAATCTAGTCCTTAGATCTACGTCGCTATACTCCGGATCAAAGCTTGGTTCTTTGATCCCGAGATTCGAGCGGTCGTTTCCTTGGTGAAACGATCCCTCCCGGCTATTATCTCCTTGGTGGGATAATACCCGTAATACATCGTAGATCTGCTTGGATCCAGATCTCGCGGTGGTCAACGGTAAACAACCCCGGCGCAGGCAAACAACCCACAAAGCGAGTGACCGGATAACAGGAGCTCGCGATTTGTTCGGTAAACAAGGAAAGTTGTAATCTTTTTTCATTTTTTGTTTGATTTTCGTTGTAACCGGCTCTTATAAAAAGACCGGATCTTTGTAACTCAAAAAGTTGTTATTTAAGAGTGCAACGGAATCACCAATGAATAAGATGACCATTTTTCCCGCGAACAGTAACCGATAAACTGTTGCTAATGGAAACAATGAAATCAGAGAAAGCAATTTTTCCCGCGAAAAATCTGGCGACCACAGTGGGAGCCACCGATCTCGCTGCCGAGATCGTTGCGTCGCAGCCGCGGATCTCAATCCCGGTCGAGGAGGAGGTCGAGTATGAATTTGACCAACAAAAGTTCGAGGAGTATCTATCATACTCGTCCGGATCCACCTCCCCCCGCAAGTCCAAGAAGTCTCTGAAGTTCTCCTCTAGGAGAAAAGTCCGTTGGTATGAAGAAGTCGAGAATACCAACAAAGATCTCACCCCGATTGATGCCGAAGTTACATCGAGTGAAGTTCCACCGACCTCCAACCAGGTCAAACCTGTCCTTGCCAACTCCTCCATAGTCGAGGGCGTAGTGACTCTCTCAAAGAGAGCCCGCCAGAGGCGACGTCAACGCCTGGCGCGGCAATTCGCAAAGGCAATGGAGTCCACTGACAGAATCCGCTATAATGCGGATCTGAAGAACAGGAGAGGCAAACAGCCTCAACAACCAATGAATGGCAACTCCTCCAAGCTGCCAACGAATGAATGGATCCGTGTCAAATGGAATCGTTCGACACTTGATGAGCGCATTCACAAGCGCCGCGCACTGTCAGCGTAGGCACAGGCTCAAGTCCAAGAAGCCCGCAGAAGACTGCAGAAGGAAGTGGCCAAGAAGCCGCTACCAACCCGCCAAGTATGGAGGCCGAAGTCTGAAGCAGTAACTCAGGCTAAGGAACAATCATTATAGCCTTCAAAGCAAGTTCAACCTCCCGAACCATCCCGAAGAAGGAGGTCAGTTTTGGAGCGCCTCGGTCCACTTCCCGATAAGGGATGCAGAGCTCCAGTTCAAGAACGTTTGGGCCCGATAAAGAAGCCCCGAACGACTCAACATGCTGGGAGTCACCGCCACCCTCAACATGATAAGGAGTTCGTAGCAGCTACGCGCACTAATTTGCGCATTGAAGTCCAGGAGCCCGCTGAGAACTCACGCCCACAAAGGCATGTTTCGAGGCACGTGACTCTTGAAAGCCCAAAGAAGGCAGTTCACCCTCAGAAGGAAACATTATCGTCTGAAGATGATAACGTTATACCTGAGAAGTCGTGCCAACACACGATAGGTTACTCCGACCTTCAAACGGACGAGTTGTACTATTGTGTTGGGGGTACGAGTAAAACCAGGAAAAGGAGTCCTCGAGAACTAGAAACTTAATGCCTCTTTTCCAAACTCATTCGGGCAGTATTGTCTGAGTGCAACTGCACCAAGACAGTCCCCAAAAGAATTTTGGTTTTCGAAAGGATCAGTACCGAAACGCCAAAACCAAAGCCTAGGTGTTTCCGACAAAGAAGAACGGTAGTTGAAGACGGAGAATTTCCGAGGGTCACCACTAATATGACCAGTAAAGGGACATCGACACAGGATAATCTCGAGTCGATTCCGGAAGCGCCCCGGCGTGTAACCCGTCTACAGTCTGGAGCCATCATACAAGCAACTTATGGTAGGATTCAGACAAGATTATCTTCAGAAGATGAAGAATCGGATACCTGCTCTGCGGTCGCATCAGATAATACGGTATCCAGCGAGGGACAACCCCACGAGTCACTTATGATAAGTGCGGAATAAGTGGCCAAGATGCTCGAAGAAGCCATGGCTAAACAACAGGAGAGCTTCAGGTTCGAAATACAGATGGCCATGCAGAATATGAGAGAAATACATGACCAACAAATCCAAGCACTGACAAACCAGGAAGGCGAACCAAGTCGTCGTAACCAGGTTAACCAGGAAGATGAGGACACACATGCGGATGAAGCTCATAATGCTAATAATCCTCCCGTCAATGCAGGGGGTGGTAACGAGAATGCTAACGAAAATACAGGTGAAAGTTTTAAGATTAAAAACCTCGAGAGCAAAATCAATACGTTGATTTTCGCTCAAGAGACGAAGAAGATGGGCATTCCTTGTCCATACCCAAGAGAATGGGAATCAATCCCGTATCCGGCGAAGTTCAATCTAATTAACTTCACGCCATTTGATGGGAAGGGTTCACCCACTCAGCATTTGATTTACTTCAAATCACACCTGGGGGTTATCTCTGGTAATGAGCCTCTGATGGTACGGTCCTTCGTTGGCACTCTTCGTGGAGCCACCTTCGATTGGTATCGCCGCCTCAAGCCAGGAAGCGTGAATAGCTGGGACAACAAGGAGACTAAATTCCTCACCAACTTCTTCGACGACGACACCGAGATATCCATCGGGTCGTTGCTTGACGAGAAACAAAAAGACGGGGAATTAGTTGATACCTTCGTCAAAAGGTTCCGGAACAAGGCGATGAACTATCCAGACCCGATCACTGAGGAGTTCATTCTCCAGACTTGCCACAACAACCTCGCGTTGGACGTGTTGGAAGCAATGGGGACAACACCATCCAAAACATGGAAGGATTTGAAGGTCCGAGGAGAGCAAGCCGAGCGATTCCTCAGAAGGAAGAAGGCGGAGAGAGGCCAACAGGCGACTGTAGGCGTAAAAAATTGCCTATAGGTCCCACAATACAGCTCGACGACGCCGATTCAACAAACGAACCATCGTGCGACGTATCCAAGCAAGACCGTTAGCTCCGCAACGCCGAAGCCAAGCGACACGCGACGAAGCGGGGTAACAAGGCGACGAAGCCAACAAATCGCACCCAAGCAGTGGAATGCATCCACTCGCACGTGGAATCAAACCAACGTTTCGGGGAATCACCGAGTCATCTAAACAAGAGCGAACTCGGTGATACAATGATCGAATCAAGATCAATTCCGGACTCGAACTCAGAAGTGGGTTTACTGCCAAATCAGGAATCGGATCAAAACGAATCGAATCCGAACAAGTCAACCACACAATCGAATCGAAGTCCAAATCAATAACGAATCGGAACCCGAACGACGGAACCCGAACGACGGACGAACCCACACACCCGAGGGGGCTCGGCACTGGGCCGAGCCACCTCAAGGTGGCTCGGCCCAAGCCGAGCCACCCTGAGGTGGCTCGGCCACAGCCGAGCCACCCTGAGGTGGCTCGGCTCAGGCCGAGCCACCCAGGGGTGGCTAGGGCCTGTTCTGTGCACGGGGCACAGTTTTGAGCGCCTATAAATAGGCCTTGTGCTCATTTGTTTTGGAGGTTGGAAATTTTGGAGAGAGGCGAAGCCCTGCTGGATTGAAGACTCAGATCTAAACAAGATTCAATCTTTGAAGGCTTTGGAGACTTGGACTTCCAGATCCGGTGCTCAGCGATCGTCAACGCCAAATAAGGCAGGAGTTCGAGAGGATCGGATCTTCAGATCTACACGATCACACTCCGGATCTAAGCTTGGTTCTTAGATCCCGAGATTCGAGCGGTTGTTTCCTTGGTGAAACAATCCCTCCCGGCTATTATCTCCCTTTGTGGAATAATACCCGTTATATCGTGTAGATCCGACCGGATTGAGATCACGCGGTGGTCCACGGCAAATAACCCCGGCGCAGGCAAAGAACCCACACAAAGCGAGTGACCGCAAAACAGGAGCTCGCGATTCGTTCGACAAAGAAGGAAAAAAATTGTAATCTTTCTTTTTCTTATTTTTTGATTTTCATTGTAACCGGATCTTATAAAAAGACCGGATCTTTTGTAACCGATAAACTGTTATCAAGAGTACAATGGAATCGATAATGAAGAAAGACCCGATTTTTTACCGCGAACAATCTGGCGACCACAGTGGGAGCCACCGATCTCGCCGACGAGATCGTTGCGTCGCAGCCGCGGATCCCGATCCCAGTCGTGGAGGAGGTCGAGTACGAGTTCGACCAGCAGAAGTACGAGGAGTACGTGTCCTCGTCCGGATCAACCTCCTCCCGCAAGTCCAAGTCTCCAAAGTTCTCCTCCAAGAGAAAAATTCGTTGGTACGAAGAAGTTGAAGCTGCCAAAGAAGATCTTGCCCCGTTTGATGCCGAAGCAGCATCGGGTGAGATCTCTCCTTGCAACCAGGTCAGATCCGCTCTGGCCAAATCTTCCGTTGCTGAGGGCGTAGCGACTCTCTCAAAGAGAGCCCGTCAAAGGCAACATCAGCGCCTTGCGAAACAAATCGCAAAGGCAATGGAATCTGTAGATGGGATCCGTTACAACACGGATCTGAAGAACAGAAGAGGCAAACAGCCTCAACAACAGACGAATGGCAACTCCTCCAAGCCGCCAACGAACGAATGGATCCGCGTCAAACGGAACCGTTCAACCCTGGAGGAACGCATTTGGAAACGCCGCGCACTCTCAGCGCAAGCACGGGCTTGTAGGCGTATAAAATTGCCTATAGGTCCCACAATATAGCTCGATGACGTCAATTCGACAAACGGACCATCGGGCGACGTATCCAAGCACGACCGTTATCCCGCCAACGCCGAAGCCAAGCCATACGCAACGGAGCAGGTTAACGAGGTGACGAAGCCAATAAATCGCACCCAAGCAGTGGAATGCATCCACTCGCACGCGGAATCAAACCAACGTTTCGGGGAATCACCGAGTCATCTAAACAAGAGCGAACTCGGTGATATAACGATCGAATCAAGATTGGTTGCGGACTCGAACTCAGAAGTGGGTTTACTGCCAAATCAGGAATCGGATCAAAACGAATCGAATCCGAACAAGTCAACCACACAACCGAATCGAAGCCCAAATCAACAACGAATCGGAACCCGAACGACGGAACCCGAACGACGGAAAACCCGAACGACGGACGAAACGAACACACTCGGGGGGACTCGGCCCGAACCGAACCAACCCGGGGTGGCTCGGCATGAGCCGAGCCACCCCAAGGTGGCCGGCAACCCCCCCCTCTCCCGTGTGTTGTGTACACGTGCTCGTATGCACGGGTTCGTTTGGCTATAAATAGGGGGTTTGGTTCATTTGTGAAGAGGTTGGATTTTGGAGGAGGCGAAGCCCTGCTGGATTGGAGATTCAAAACTTAGAAAAGATTCAACCTTTGGAGGCTTGAAGACTTGTTCATCCGGATCTGGTGCTCGGCGATTGTCAACGCCAAATAAGGTAGGAGTTCGAGAGAATCGGATCTGAGATCTACACGATCATCCTCCGGATCTAAGCTTGGTTCTTAGATCCCGAGAAGAGTCTCGAATTCGCTTGGTCGATTTCGACACTTGGGCTACTATTTCCTTGGTGAATTAGTACCCCATCCGGCTATTATTTCCTTCGTGAGATAATACCCGTCATATCGTGTAGATCCGACCGGATCGAGATCACGCGGTGGTCCACGGCAAACAACCCCGGCGCAGGCAAAGAACCCACACAAAGCGAGTGACCGCAAAACAGGAGCTCGCGATTCGTTCGACATAAAAGGAAACAAAATTGTAATCTTTCTTTTATTTTCTTTGATTTTCGTTGTAACCGGATCTTATAAAAAGACCGGATTTCTGTAATCGATAAACTATTACGAAAGTGTACAATGATATCAATGAAGAAAGACACAAATTTTCCCGCGAACAGGGCTCAAGTCCCAGAAGCCCGTAGAAGGTTGCAGAAGGAGATGGCCAAGAAGCCGCCACCAACCCGCCAAATATGGAAGCCGAAGTCTGAAACCGCAACTCAGGCCAAGGGACAATCAATGCAGCCTTCAAAACGAGTTCAACCTCCCGAACCATCCCGGAGAAGGAGGTCAGTCTTGGAGCGCCTCGGTCCAATTCCCGATGAGCGCAGCAAAATCCATGAATGCTTGGGCCCGATGAAGAGGCTCCGGACGAATCAACATGCTGGGGGTCGCCATGATCCTCAACATGACAAGGAGTTCACGGCGCCCGAGCGCACTAACTTGCGCATTGAAGTTCGGGAGCCCGTTGAGAATTCACGCCCACAAAGGCGCGTTTCGAGGCGAGTGACTCTCGAAAGTCCAAATAAGGTAATTCGCTCTCAGAAGGAAACGTTGTCATCCGATGATGATAACGTTATACCTGGGAAATCGTGCCAACACGCGATAGGTTGCTCCGACTTTCATATGGACGAGCTATACTATCGTGCTGGGGGTACGAACAGAGCCAGAAAGAGGAGTCCTCGTAGGCTCGAAACTCAGTGCCCCTGCTCCAAACTCATTCGGGCAGTATTGTCTCAGTGTAATTGCACTAAGACGGTCCCCGAAAGAGTCTCGGTGTTCGAAAGGCTCAGTACCGAAATGCCAAAGCCAAGGCCTAGGCGTTTCCGACGAAGGAGAGCGGTGGTTGAAGACGGAGAATTTCCAAGAGTCGCCGCTAACATGACCAACAAGGGGACATTGGCACGGGATGATCTCGAGTCAATTCTGGGAGCATCTCGGCGTCTAACCCGTCTGCAGTCCGGAGCCATCGCGCGAGGGACGTATGGGAGGGTTCAGATGAGACCACCTTCAGAAGATGAGGAATCGGATGCTTGCTCTGCGGTTGCATCTGACAACACTGTATCCAGCGAAGGAGAACCCCGCGAGTCATTCATGATAAGCGCGGAACAAGTGGCCAAGATGCTTGAAGAAGCCATGGCCAAACAACAGGAGACCTTCAGGCTCGAGATGCAGATGGCCATGCAGACCATGAGGGAGATGCATGAGCAGCAAATCCAGGCACTGAGAAACCAACAAGGCGAACCAAGCCACCGTAATCAGGTTGTCCAGGAAGTTGAGCATACAGATGCGGATGAAACTCATAATGCCAATGACCCTCCCATCAACGCAGGGGGTGGTAATGAGGATGCCAACGAAGATACAAGTGAAAACTTGAAGATCAAAAGCCTCGAGAGCAAAATCAATACCTTGATGTCCGCTCAAGAGGTGAAGAAAACGGGCATTCCTTGTCCATACCCAAGGGAGTGGGATTCAATCCCCTATCCGGCGAAGTTTAGTCTAATCAACTTCACGCCGTTCGATGGGAAAGGTTCCCCCACTCAGCATTTGATTTATTTCAAATCGCACCTGGGT